>JAUMHM010083520.1:0-13228 GCA_032362435.1 Melikaiella ostensackeni
AGGCTAGGACGGAAGAAGAGGTTTGGAAGGTGGTAAATAGAGAGAGAAGAAGAAGGAAAAGAGTTAACCAGGATATTAAGATGGTAGAATGGAAAAAATATTTAATGGAATCACCAGGAGGGGTAGAGAGGAAAGTTAGGAAAGGAGGAATGAGTAAATTATTCCTCCGCCTAAAACTAGGATGCTCGTTCGAAGACGAAGGCGGTGGTCGGCGTGTGACGGTGTGAGCAAGTCTAGAACCGGGTAGGGAATTGCCTTTTCCGGGATCGACAGCTCCTTGGCGGTCGGTGCAACTTCCGGCAGGATCGACATTTCCAGCTTAGCAGCAACGTGGAAACGAGCTGCTCCGATCGGCGCTGCAGTTCGGTATCCAATCGTGCGGAGCTCCTAGTGTTCGGCTTCGAGTCGGCGGTGCGGTCCGGGTGCTGTCGAGGATTGAGTCCCGTTCGTGGCAGACTCTGGAACTGGTGAATTGGCTGGTGACTCTTAGTCGAGTACCTGCAGGGTACTCGACTGTACTGCGTTCAGAAGAAAAGGGCACTGAGCCCTCGAAGGCACTTCTTGTTTAGCGATTAGTAAGGATGGTGCCCGAAGGGCATAACAAGCTAACTCCGTACGAAGAAGTGACTCCAGATCAAGTATCGGGAAGGTACTCAATCATGATGCTTCCGATAAAAACGGGGCACTAGGCTCCGGTGAAGCTCTTCATCTAGCGCTTGGTGAGGGTGGCGCCCGAAGGGCATTACTCACTATCACAAAAATCGCTGTTTCTGGTCTAATCCTTTATTTTCTCTCAAAATTTGAGGCGAAACCGAAAGGCTTTGAGGAGAGAGCGATTGCGCGGCTTAGGCTGGTGTAGGCAGGCGAGGTAGCAGAGTCCAAGAGGTAAGTAGTCGATGTGGGTAGCAAGCTGTCCCGTGCTCGAGTGATCCAGACTGCCTGAAACAGTGTCTCCAGAACGTGGGATTTTTCGGCCCCGCCACTTTCCCATGTGGAAGCAACAAGCAAACGTAGCTCGTCGGTGAGTCGGTTCTGTTACACGCTGCGTAAACCAGCCTTGTGTAAAGCCGAAAATGCACGAACACAAAGGATTATAACTACGAATTGCTTGCCGAGCTTCCTCGACTTCACGATTCGGTGTCGGTGGCTGTTAAGAGGTTTGAGTTGGTTCTTGTTTACAAAAATTGACACCAAAAAGAAAGACTTCAAGTACATATGTAGTGAAATCTTGAAATATTTAATGATTATGTTTTTAAGGAATTCTCATAGAATGTCTCAAACGATCCGATTCTATAGGGAATACATTATAAGACACTGGAGGTTTGTTGATTTCAAATATATTGAATATATGTATATGGGATTTTGAGGTTAGATTAATAATATCTTTCACTTTCAAGTGGTTTCATTTTTCATTATTTATGTTTTATTTTTCAATCGATTTTAAATATTGAAAACCTAGAATGATAATAAATGATAATTATTTTTTAGTTTATTAAATTAATCAACATTTCTACTGAATACTTACCTCTGATAATTACCTTTCCTTTCATGCTATTTTATGCTATAATCACAATTTTGGGGATTTTAAGAGAAAAAGCCGAAAAGTTATTACCTTGACCTCATATGCTTTCTCATTATATGAAAACTTTACAGAACCTTTAATGTCTCAAAGTACTTATCTCAACATTACAAAATTTGATTTTTACAACTTTATTTTAATTGGAAATCAATTGTAAATAATTGTAAAATAAATTTAACAAAATTTCAAAGGTAAGTCTTCGTAGTATATTTTAATGACCAAGGAACATATTTTTAGAATATTTTTCCTTGATTCTGCCCTAGGGTCAGACATCTTGCAAAAAACCGTCGTGAAATTTCAAATAAAAACTGTACTCTGTATACATTCATTTTAAAAATGAAAAATATTAATACTTATATAAATATTCCTATATTTTATTGGAATATGATACACATTGATTCTAATTTGAAAAATTCTTGTAATTAGTTGGTCATTTTCTAAATTTCACGTCATTTTAGTATCATGTTTGACCTTAGGAAATATATTTCAGGAATGAAATTATAAAAATATCATCATTAGTTAGTGAAATATTATGAAGACTTGCCTTTCAAATCATACCAAAAACTTTTTAAAATATTAACAAACGATTGTACAGATTTGGCTTCAACCTTCTGGACTAGTTGCAGAAACAGACATTTCTTTTAACGTTTTTCAGGATATGATTTTGCCCTAAACATGAAGCAGATATAAATATACTTAAAAAATGAAAATGAAAAAGGTCTGACATTCATGCCATTGTTTGTTAGAAAATCCCACACATTTTAAAATAAAACTCCTTTCCCGACAATTTTGAAGGAAAATTTTTGAAATATTTTTATCAAATAATAAGAATGAGATCTTTTGTATTTAAATGAAATAATGAAAATTTTTTATTAATTATGGATGTTTTATTAACGTCAGTTCCCGTACTAATCACGCTTGAGAATTGAGAAATATGTAATCCTTTTCTTCGCAAGCAAAAAGTTTAAAAGTCCTTCCCTTATCGCCTTTTCTTATTATTTATTCATTCATTGTACATATATATCTATTACTTTTCGTGGCTTTTTGCGACCCTCAGTAAAAATATTAATTTTTCGTCTTGTGGCTTTAAGGTCCGTGAATGATGAAGAAGATTTAGATTTCCATCAGACAGATTTTTGTGCGTCGACTTTTTTGTATACAAAATTGATTATTGTTCTGCATAATTTGAATATAATAACAATCTTGATAATTTATATTCAATGCGTGTTATCTTTAATTAGCGTCTAACAACCGTAAAGTGGAAACATTACATTCTTATTTGATTATACACCTATAGTCCTAAGACATTATTGCACTACACTCATTCGCTTACGATACTGATTTTTATTTATTGCTCACTTTGCAATGAGCATGAGAACCTTTAAAAAAGTGAAACTGCGAAGTTGTAAATTTGGACCGTATGATATGGAAAAGCAAACAATTAAAAATTGACTTTCTGTTGTTGAGTTTGAACTAATTTTTTTTTATAAATGTATTCATATCCCCCCCCCCCCCGCATGAAGTATAAGACACAACGACCATTGAAAATTGCAAAGTTATACATTTGGCAACCTGAGAGACAGAAAGTCAGACAAATAAAAAATGGTAATTAAGAAATTAATTATTTTAAAGCCTGAGATACACAAGGCAGATGATTGAAAATGGCAATCTGTTTTTAAATTTTGTCTAAAAAATATTTAATATTCCAATTTTTATATCCTTTGTCCACTTCTTTTTTTGAGCATAAGACACAAAATAGAAACAAAAATAAAAAATGAAACAATTTGAAACCTGATTCACGGCAAGGCAGATAATTATTTATGGTAATTAACAATTGTTCTGAGATACGGTAGGCAGATAATTGAAAAAGGCAATCTGTTTTTTAAAATTTGGTGTTTTTCTATATTCCCTACCCCCCTTCCCATCTTTCGACCATCAGACATAATAAAAAAATTACTAATTACACATTGGGGAACCGGGGAGACGAAAGGACAACTAAGAAATTATAGATTTGAAGACATGAGATATGGAAGTCAGATAATTAGAAATGGGAATTTGTGCTTGAGTCTTGTCTAAACTATTTATAGTTTTTGCATTCTCCACTCCCCTTTCCCTTTTTGAGCATTAGACACAGCAAAAAGCAAAAAATTATAAATTATATATTTGAAACCTGCCAGGCAGAAAGGCCTATATTTAACCATGGCATTTAACCGGAGATACGGAAGGCAGGTATTTAAAAGTGGCAATTCATTTTTGAGTTCTCTTCCCTTTAACTATTCAATGTTTTTAATTGCCATAGTTGAATATCGGCTCTTTCATCTCGCAGGTTCCAAATTTATAATTTATAATTTTTTGATTTTTGCTGTGTCTTATGCTCAGAAAAGGAAAGGGGAGTGGTGAATACAAAAACTATAAGTAGTTGAAACAAAATTCAAAAACAAATTGCCATTTCTAATTATCTGACTTCCATATCTCAGGTCTTCAAATTTAAAGTTTCTTAGTTGCCGTTCCGTCTCCCCGAATCCCCAATGTGTAATTAGTAATTTTCTCAGGAGGGGGGGGGGGGGCTGACAATATGAATACATTTAAAAATAATTTAAGTTTGAACTCAACAACAGATTGCCATTTCTTAATTGTCTGCTTTTCCGTATTTATCCGTATTATTAACTATAGGTGGATGTTAAAATAAGAATGTAATGTTACCAATTTACGGTTGTTAGACACTGATTAAAGATAACACGCATTGAATATAAATGAATAAAGATTGTTATTATATTTTAGTTATATAGTACAATAAT
Source organism: Melikaiella ostensackeni (assembly GCA_032362435.1). NCBI lineage: Eukaryota > Metazoa > Arthropoda > Insecta > Hymenoptera > Cynipidae > Melikaiella > Melikaiella ostensackeni. The sequence goes on from JAUMHM010083520.1 coordinate 4,378, forward strand.
TGATTTTATATATGTACAAAAAAGACGATGCACAAAAATCTGTCTTAGAGAAAAAAGTGAAATGTACCAAAAACTGTTTCTAGAATAAATCAGTGCGAAGAGGGCCCATATGTGGAGCCGGAACGTCTGATGGAAATCTAAATCTTCTTTATCATTTTCGGACCTAAAAGCCCCGAAACCAAAAATTGATATATCTATTATATCATATAAAAGTTTAATATGAAAATCTTAAATGTTAAGAGTATTCGAATACTACAATTCTTAATTTTATCAAATTTTGAGAAATAATTAAACAAATTTAATATATACTTTAAGTAAACTTTTTTTTAATTGTATGAAACTCATTCTGAGTAAACAAATTATATCTTTGAACATACAGGAAAGCATCTTTTTTCTTTAATTTTCCAAAATTTATTCCATCACTTATTCTGATTAGAAATAATTGAACCTCTTGCGATTAAAAGGGGGGATTCAGTCTGAGAAGAAATGTTCTGAAAGTCAATTTTAAAAATCATTCGAATTTCAATTTTATGGACTAATACTTGCACATAATTGCAAGGTGCATCTTTTTTTCTTTCTACAAGAATTTGTAGGTTTTGTAGTTTTTTAAATAATTGGAAAAAGGTAGATTTTTCGAAACCAAAAAATGTCAACTCTTCATTTTAACTCACGCAAACTTAGCTAATTTTCAGAATTCTCAGATTCTATGAATACTAATTTAAAGTGCCTATATTTTCTAAGACTATCTAGAAAAAAACATACATCGCTGTATGTTGAATGATATAATTTGTTTACTTAGAAGAAATTTCATGCAATTAAAAAAAGTTTATTTGAAGTACATATTAAATTTCATAAAGCATTTCTAGAAAATTCGACAACATTAAGAATTGTAGTATTTAAATACTCTTAACATTCAAGATTTTCGTATTAAATTTTTATATGATATATATATATATAAATTTATATATATCAATTTTTGTAAACAAAAATCAACTCAAACCTCCTCATAGCCAGCGAAGCCAAATCGTGAAGTCGGGTGAGCTCGGCAAGTAATTCGTAGTTAGAATCGTTCGTTTTCGTGCATTTTCGGCTTTACACAAGGCTGGTCTACGCAACATGTAATACTACCGACTCACCGACGCGCTACGTTTGCTTGTATCACTCCCAGATGGAGAAGTGGTGGGGGCCGAAAAATCCCACGTTCTGGAGACACTGGCCTGGAATGCGCTATCTTTATGCCCTTCGGCTTGGTCAACGCACAACGCAATTTCGCTGCGTGGGGGAGGGCTGTATCCGATTGGTCCGAAATTTGGTGGTAAGGGAGGCTTGAGACGGAGTTTTCCTTCCACCATCACCTTGGCCAATAAGGTCATTTCACTCAAACTCGTCGAATTGAGTGCGTGCTCCCGACTTCGCTCCTCGATGCCTCGTACGACCGTCGCACTTACGAAATGATTCAATAATTCGAAGTGTACAAATGTTCTATTGCAGTTAATTCAATGAGATGGATAATTAGTGGAGGTCATAATTTTGATATATTTTATTACGTTATATATCATTAAGCGTTCTTAGCTCATCAAAGTCATAATTATAATGTAATTAATATAATATAACTCAATCTATTATTATTTCAAATGAAGCAGAGTGGAAAATGCCTATGATAATAATAACTATAATTATTAACTTATTATAACTTACAGAGTTGTAGAACGTAGTGAAGTAGATATAATACACACGTCATATAAACGTATACGATACGTAAAAATATATACTCATAATGATACCGTAAATATCACCACCACAGTAGCAAGTAGACGTGTTGTGTCTACGCTTCGGGCAACTTGAAATCGTGTACATTGTATTTTAGGGTTTGTAACCCAATTTGAAGATTGGAAATTCAGAACCCGTAAAGTGCATAAAGTGTGTTGTGATTTTAGAAGTGCAATCTCTGACTATATGGATTAATGTCTTCCATATGTTGTGCTCACAATGCATAGTTTTGACCTAAAGGAAGATATTGATAACTTCACAAAGAGCCTGGGAGAACTCAAAAGTTCGCACAATGAGCTACGAAAAGATGTACGTGAGACCTATGATATTTCTCAAAAAATTAAATCTAATATGGGGCCATTATCTGAGAAAGTAGTTGGGATGAAAAAGAAACTGGGTGATGCAGAACGTGAAGAGAGAGCGAACAACATTTTCATCTTTGGTGTAAAGGAAGGTAATAATCATATAGATCTACTCGATACAATAATATCAACATTCCCAGGAGTTAATTTGGATTTACCTGAGGTGGCAATAGCGGATGTTTTCAGACTAGGAATTAATATGTGTAATCATCCGGCACTTGTCAATTTCATTGTAGCAAGATGGGTGAAACATGTCTTTACTGAATTATATATTCATGCCAATATTAAAAAAAGCAATTCTTTTAAGTTTGTTGATGCTACAAGAAAATTGTTCAGTTCATCAAATGTGGCTGCTGGTGCTACTGTGAGGATCATAAATGGTTCCAAAATAGATTCTTGGCCAGCTGACATCAATTTGTTTGAAAGTTTCGTTAATAGTTTACTGTTGTGGTATCGAAACAACAAAGTTGTTTCGATATCGAATCCGACCAGTGATGTTGTAGAGCGAAGAGAAGATGGGAGCTAAATAAAGAGGAGAGGCCGAACATCGAATCGAGACCTCCTGACAGAGGACAAGAACAATCAGGGTATGAAGGGATAAAATGGACCACCCTCTTGATTCGTATCCCCTGCAGAAGCACGATTCGACAGTATAGCTGGAAGACTATGACTTTAATTCCCAAGCTGCACTGTGTACTCATATATTTTCTAGGATTATTTTCTGGAACATGCATGACTTCTCTAGCCTGAAGGATATTAAATATGCCTTCAAGTGTTCTGATATTTTGTGCGCTTATGAAACTTGGTTGATATCACTGAGTTTGCATACTTCAGGTTTCTCCAGGGATATGCGCTGTTGGGACCTTGAATGATTCGGTTATAAATAATGGGGGTAGACGATTGGATATGTCCATGGGCAAAATGGATTTTGTCTTTTGAATGGTAGATCCCGAGAAAACTCACCTGCGAATCTCATGTTTAGACGATGTTCAACATCAAGTGTAACTGAACCGGTTTGGATCTCGGTCGACGGGCTTGCCTTGTTGAATGATCTTGTAGTGTTGCCAGTTTTGACAATGTCTGATCATATTCCTGTGTCTTAAACTTTGAATTTTGTTCATAACGCCGAGCATTATGAGCACAGTCAAGATAATGCCTCAAAAGATGTTAACTTAACGTTGGATAGCAGTAAATCTATCGGTTTTGTGGAAAGCATGAGATGAAAGGATGAGATTGTGCGTGTTGATCGAGATGTTGACATGTTGAACGATAATTTAATAGCTGCGATTCCACATTCTACAAAGGAACTAGGTATGGTTCGAAAAGTGTCCGCCAGAATGAGTATTACATCTACTGACCAGCCTTGATTTGATAAGGATTGTCACGTGGCTAGAAGTAGCATGGTCGCAGCGTTTCAGGCCCTTCAGGGGAATGAAAATATTGAGATGTGTCGTGTGGCATATTTCGATGCTAAAAAAAGATATTTGAAACTTTTACAAAATAAGAGAAGCAATTACGAAAATAATATTGTAGATCAAATTGCTTCTGCCCATAACTAATAAAATTTTTGGGCTATTATCAATAAGAGGCGTAAGAAATTCAGTGCCCACTTGACGTCAGTTTTTCTCACCCTGTGTTGTACGGATATGTAACATTTTGTGAGTTGAAGGCAAGTCTCAAAAAATGTACAGATGCCAAAGCAGCGGGGTCCGACCTAATTAATTATAGGTTTTTTGAAAGACATTCTGAAAACTGGTTACTGTATTTGGAACAACTTTTCAACAAAGTTATGAAGACCGAAGAAGTGCCAAATGCTTGGGGATGCTTAACTACGACGATGCTACTCAAAAAGGGTAATGCCAGCATTCCCGATAACTATAGACCAATAACAGTAGTGAATTGCATTGCAAAAATTTTCACGAAGTTTTAACTGATAGGCTAAATACTTGGAGCGAAGACCGTAATGCGATTTCCGAATTCCAGTCTGGTTTGAGAAAGAGCCAGGGCTGCCTGGATAACATTTTCACCCTGCAATCAATCATTCAGATACATTTGAGACACCCAAGAAAAGCAGTCTGTGCTGCATTTGTAGATCTTAAGAGCACATTCCCCTCAGTTCCTCCTAATTTGTTATGAAACAAATTTTGTCCTCTTGGCGTGAGTTTGAAATTGATAAATATTCTTCGAAATTTTTACAAAAATGCTTATTCTTGTATAAGAACTAATCATGGTACAATGGAATATGTTAAGGTGTCGCAGGGTGTTCTGCAGGGAAATGTGCGAGTACCAAGTCCTTTCTTATTTTCTTTGTATACTAGTGGCTTTGAACGTTTTCTAGTGAATCAAGGTCGTAGAGGTCTCTCTGTGAATAGTGTGCTGAAAATTTCACTTTTAGCGTACGAGGCCGACTTGGTCCTTCCCTCGGATACACCCATCGAATTGTTTAAAACTCGAGACCTCGCGGCTGTATTGTATACAAAATCGATTGGTTGTAAACTCAAATGAAACTAAGATTGTTATTTCCCTCAGCAGCGCCAGAAATTGTGTAAAACAGTTCATTTCTTTTAAGATCGGCGATGATAGAATTGAGGTAACAGACAATTATAATTATCTTGGTGTGATTCGTAGCAATTCTTGTAAGTTTGTTGATGCTACAAGAAAATTGTTCAGTTCAGCAAATGTGGCTGCTGGTGCTACTGTGAGGATCATAAATGGTTTTAAAATAGATTCTTGGCCAGCTGACATCAATTTGTTTCAGAGTTTCGTTAATAGTTTACTGTTGTACGGGGTCCGAATATGGGGCCAGGCCTCTCATGAGTCTCTAGAGAGGGTGCAGCTGAGTTTCTTTTGAGACTGCATTTGAGTTAATTAATTTAATATATATAAAGATAACGTATGCTAATGTGTATACTTATTACCTAACTATAAGAATTTAGTAACTATTCATTCGATCAAGGGTGCTAGATCCCGGACGAACGAACATAAAGCATTAAAATTATTTTATATGGATAAATTGCTATGGTTTAATTGCTAGAACAAAACAGTGCGATGCAATTTAATAATCTGAATTTGAGCAGAACGGAAATAAACCTGCTTGATGAGGAAACTAGAAAAAAAGGGGCTAAACTTCGATTTATCCTATTTATACTGAGTATTTTTGTTAAATATCTTTTTAAATACCATATTTTTCCCAATTCCGAAATGAGATGGCCAGCTCATTTTCTAATTAGGTCAAATTGAACGAATTTTAATGTTTGCAAAGCGTTGGGCATACGTTTCGATACGTAGTTCGGAGAGAGTGAGAAGGAGAGAGAGAGAGAGAGAGAGAGAGAGAGAGAGAAACGAGAAACGCTGCTATCGCTTCGCTACTTTCGCCCGAGGAAACAGGTAGCGTAACTTGACAAGTTCGGGTGTCCTAACCATAGAGATAATATAGATAGAGGCGACAAGCCATAGACCGCTCTGTAAGTGGAAACGTCCGTCTCGACTTCGGTAGGGGAATCAGAGAGACTACGCGAGAGTGAAGAAATGAGACGAGAGTGACAATACCCTGTGAACTCCTCGATATCTCTCTTCTCTCTCTAAATACCAGACGGAATCCGAGGTGGCTTGTCGCCTCTATCTATATGATCTCTATGGTCCCAACTCAGCAGCTATTGTGCAGATCCGGTTTCTAGGTACCTGAGGCTCATGAGTAAGCAAGGTCGTCATGAACCGATAGGCGAAATACAGCATTTTAGAAATATCTGGCACAAACTTAAGCGGCAAATATTCAAAGCCTGTGAACGTTACAGAGGGAGTATTGCAGGAGGATAGCCTAAGCCCGCTTCTGTTCATTTTGTTCTTATATGACATAAATATATTTTTTAGGGATAATGGTATGGAAGGAAATTCTGTGTCCTCTGCAAAGGAGACCTTGATGCTCCTCTCTGCGGACGACCTTATAATCTTCGCAAGATCATGGCATGATGCACAAAATAAACTAAAGACCTCAAAATCTTACTGCGACACAAATGGTTTGAAACTGAATGCATTAAAAACGTAAATCGTTTTCCTACGGAAAAATGGGCACTGCAAATGCCTAAAACCTATCTTTGGGAAAACCACGAACTTCAATACCAGAACTCATATATTTATCTCGGGGTGCCTTTTTCTTGCTCAGGTAAATTTCATAAAGCAGCAGAATTCTTCACTTACAAGAGAATAGTAGCTGTATCTAGGGTACAAAAAATTCTGTACACGTGTAAAAATCAGTCGTGGAATGCCACAACCAAGCTCTTAAAGTCCATTGTTGAGGCTACGTCTTTATATGGTTCTCAAATATGGGCCTTATGGTATTTGGACGAAATTGAGCGCGTTTAAACACAATTTTTTAGGAGGCTATATGGATGGCCAAAAAATACACTAAATTACATTATATGGCAAGAAACTGGCATAGCTTCTTTAAAACTAAATGTTATTAAGCGAGCAATGAGCTGGTGGTGCAAAGTCCTCCAAATGCCGGATGCCAGGCTCCCGATGATTTGTTACAATAGTCTTTTTGACCTAGATAAACAAAATAAAATTAGGCCGTGCTACAACTGGGCATCTCAAATCAAAGTAATTATCGAGGCAACAGGAGACTGTACTCTTTGGTTACAACAATACACGCTATCTGGCAGCGAGATTGACAAGAGGTGCGATAGTGTTATAAACAGTTAGGAGAATAACTTAAAAAGCTTCATCATCGATAGATCTATAAACTCCGGCTATAACCAAATTTATAGACATTTAAGCCTTAGGCAGTTGACTACAGAACCATATTTTAAGTTCAAATTATCATTTAGCAAAACTAGAATCATCAGTCAACTAAGACCGGCATCTCACTCTAGGATTAAAATTAGTTATGGGGGAGGTACATACATTATTGATACGAATGATAATTGCACCATCTGCAATCTCAACGCTCGAGAAGCGCTTAGTCATTTCCTGTTGTACTGTCCAATTCATAAACCCATTAGAGACCAGTTCCTGAAGCCCTACGTGAGTAACAGAATATGCGACAATACCTAATATATGCAGCAATTATTATGTATAAAAAGCGAAGAACATTTGAATGACGTATATTACTATGTAGTAAATGCGCTCAAGATTAGGTCATTTATAATTAACGAATGATAAGTGTACAGGTTCTTTATGTATTTCTGCGCGAATTGACCTGAAAAAAACTCTCCTTCATTAAAATTGAATTTATCTGTTTTTATTGTAATTTTATATATGGTCGCGCTAATCAAACTGCAAAACTCTCTTTTATCGAAATTGAATGTATTCATCAGAATTGACAAATTGTAAAAGTTCTTTACTTATACAAATAAAGTATCCATCTATCCACTTACCGGTTTTCATTTTTTGCGCTGAAGGCGTATATCAGTTTTACTGAAAGCTATGACATTTTTTAGATTTTCCTAAATTTATTTGAATTCAACTTGAATTCCTTTGAATACTTCTGAATTCAGAAGAGCATTAGTCACATTATTAATGCACAGTAGTCACTTTTTGGGTTAGAAATGATTCTTTTTTGGTCACTTTATCGGTTTAATTAGGTCACTTTTTCACTTTTTTCAAGTAATCTTAAGATAATCTTAAGAAGTAATTTGAAATCTGGTGAAGTTTTACGAAATATTGTATATTTCTATGAAATACTTCGAAATATTTCGACAATCCTTAAAATTGTTTAAAATACTTTGGGGTCTCTACAGATCTCTTAAAATCTCTTGAGATCTTTTAAAGCCACTTGAAACCTGTTAAAGTTTCATGATATCCCATGCAATTTTTTGAGATCGATTAAAAACTTTCACAAACTCGTTAAAACCTCTATAAATACCTTGAAGTCCTCTAAAACTAGAAAATCTGTTGAATCCTTTCGAATCCCTTGAAATCCGATAACATTCCTTGTAATTTCTTGTCTAAAATCCCTTGGATTCTTCAAAATTCCTCAAAATTTGTTAAAATCACTTGAAATTATTGGAAATTCTTTGAAATATTTCGAAATACATGAAATTTTGTGAAATCTTTCAACTTCTAATTCCTGGCGTATACTCGAAATTCGAACGACCAGGACCTCGGCATTAAAGAATTAACAGGAATTAATTTTTTTTAATGAAATTAGGTTTTGTTTTCTTATCATCATTTTTTTTAAGATAGACTAATTGACATTTTTTCTTCCTCATTCGTCATGCGAGAAATTTTACTTTTTAAATTTTTGTTACCCAAAAATAGCGCAAGTGTAGATCTTTGAAATGATTCCAGTCTGGAAGAGGGGAAATTAAGAGCTAGGTTTCACAATTAGCCATGGTAGAAGTGCACCAATACTTTTTTAATTTTTTTTTTTTAATTCGTGACTGATTACACTGGTATACAAGAGTCGGGCATATGGTAAGTGATTAGGTGTTCTTGACAGATTTTTTTGCGCTGAACACGAACCTTAGCTCAAAAGTTGTCCATCAGGTGAAGTTTTTGAGACAATGAGGGTTGCAACCCCCAAAAAACGCATTTTTGGCCCCTTTTGGATAACCGTGGGTACCAAACCCGGAACTACAGAACCTTCTGAGATGTCTTAAATTGAAGCTTATCAATTCCCCTGTCGACTGCATTAAACCAAAATTCGATCGCATCTGACCTTGAAGCCCTGTGAGCATTGAAATATAGTGGTGTCGGTGATTGCGCACGCACCAAGTGTG
>JAUMHM010083521.1:0-13227 GCA_032362435.1 Melikaiella ostensackeni
ATGTGTAAGTCTATGTTTTGTAAGGACCGAGTAATATCTTGCACTTCTATGAAAATTATTTTTATATTCATCTTTTCGTGTTCTAAGTGATCTCCTTGTTTGTCCTATGAAACAGCACCACATTGTCCACATTTAAAATTGTAAATTACACTTTGTTTTCCCAGTTTCTCACATTTGTCTTTACTCAATGTAACAATCAAGTTGCTTTTGAATGGAACTCTATATATCGTATGCAAACCCAAATTTCCTAACATTGATTTCATGATACTTGAGATTTTTCCAAAATAAGGTAGGACAACCGTATTCAATCTATTATAATCCAGCACATTGTTTCTCTTCTGATTGCTACCTTCATTCTTAATTTGAACAATTCTGTCATACATATGCTTGTCAATAAAAGTAATACGATAATGGTTGAGAAAAAGAATCTGTTTGAATAATTCAATGTTCTTTTCATGAAATGTAGGATGAGATCATTTGAGAGCTCTATCAATTAAATTCTTAACAACTCCCATTTTGTTTTGAATAGAATGATTCAAATTCAAATTGAGTGTCCTCTCTGAAGAAATAGTTTTTCTGTTCCAATTAGTACTAATATAATTTTCATCAGTTTTCATTAAGGTCAAATCAAGAAAATTCAATCTACCTTCTGTTTCAATTTCAACAGTAAACTGTAATGTTGGATGTATACTATTAAAAACATTAAGTAGGGTATCTATATTTTGCGCATGTAAGGACAATACAGAATCATTAACATATCTTGCATAAAAGTTCAATTCAAAATTAATTTTGTTAGAAACTTCATTTTCCAAATATTTCATCACAATTTCAGCAATAATTGGGAACAAGACTGAGTCTACCGGAGTTCCAAATTTTTGTTGACAGGAAGTACCATTGAATTTAAAATAAACGGACTTGAAAACATATTCAATAGCATCAACAAATTGTTTTTTCACAATCTTAGTGTGAAGTTTGATCGTATCCCAACTTTTTTCAATAGCAAGTTTAACTCTTTCATATGGAATGTTAGAAAACATGGCTATTACGTCAAAAGAGACGAAAATGTAATTTGTTGGTTTTTTAAAATTTTCAATTAATTTTAGAAAGGCAGCACTGTTTTTAGTTGATCTTGCTGAAAGGGTAACGGATTCTTTAATAATTTTACTAAGTTGTTCTTCTAATTTTCTCGTGGGTGAACCTATTGTCGGAATAACCGGTCATAAAGGAAACTTTGCTTTATGAGATTTGACTAGGCGATAGGCAAGAGATAGATTTGTGTGAATTGTTCAATGTCGCACCTTTCGATATTTTTTCTCAAACATTTTTGAAATCCTTATCTCTCTAGAATTTTAAATGTACCTTTTTGAATCATTTTTGAAGGATCATTTGTAATAACTGAAAAACTACCTTTATAATTCAAAATATGCATCATTTTTTTATTATAAACATAATTTAATATTGCAACCGTAATACTTTCTTTATAAGCCTTAATAATCAATAATTCAGGATGACTTTTTCCAAAAGTTTTGTTTCAAATAATCCTTCGCTTAATTCTTTTTCTTTCAAGGTTTGTGGAGCACCATTATTCAAAAATTCATTCAATAAACCCATAAATCTTGCTCTGAATTCTTGTACTTTATTTTCTGGTAATTTTGAAATTCTAGCATCAATGTCTTCAATGATTTCAAGGAATTGAATATACTTTTTTTTTGCTATATTTATTAATAAAGCCTTCACCTAATCTTAGAATGTTGATTAGTATTTATGGAATTTCTACGTTTGGAATATTTTAAAACCTTGGGTCACTATCTAAATGAGAATGTAAAGAAGACGCTTGATATTTTGAATAAGCAAGTACCGGATTACATCGTCAAAAAATGTTTTGCAAGAGTAACTCAATTAAATAAAAAAAGGCTTTAATAATAAAAAAAAACATGAACGAAAATTTGAAAAAATTCTCAATATCCAAGCTGTGATATACAAAAATTGCCTCTAAACATTCACTTAGCTCTTATTTCAAGAGTATACCAAAAGCCAATCCAATCGATCAATTCTTTCGAAAGTTATCGTGCTCACAAACTAAAAATCTACAGACACACACAAAGACACACAGACAGACACATTCGTAAATAGCACATACTATCTTGTCCAAATACCACGTCGAAAATACCACTTTTTTCAACTAAAAATAGTGGCGAATACGATCGATTTCTCGATTGATGACGTGAGCGTTGAGAAAAGTAGGCAAAAACGGGGGGGGGGGGTGTCAAATTTTACACAAATCTAATACATTCTCTGATGAGAATGTCAAAAGAATTAAGCCAAGGATTGTTTAAAACAAAACTTTTTTAAAACGCCATTCTGAATTATTGATTACTAAGGCTGATAAATGGAGTATTGCGGTTGCAATATTAAAAGATGTTTATAATGAAGAAAGATGCATATTTTGAATGATAAAGATAGTTTTGCAGTTATTACTAGTGACCCTACAAAAATGATTCGAAAAGGTACATTTAAAATTCTAGAGAATTTAAGAATTCAAACATGTTTGGGAAAAGATATTGAAAGATGCGACATTGACACAATTGACACAAATCTATCTCTTGCCTATGGCCTAATGAAACCTCATAAAGGAGAATTTCCTTTACGACCGATTATTTCGACAATAGGTTCACCCACGAGAAAATTAGAAGAACTTCTTGGTAAAATTATCAATCAATCAGTTACCCTTTCAACAAGATCAATTAAAAACAGTGCTGCCTTTCTAAAATTAACTGAAAATGTTAAAATACCAACAAATCACATTTTTGTCTCCTTTAACGTAATAGCCATGTTTTCTAACATTCCACATGAAAGACTTAAACTTGCTATTGAAAATAGATGGGATACGATCAAACTTCACACTAAGATTGCGAAAAAACAATTTCTTGATGCTATTGAATTTGTTTTCTATTCCGTTTATTTTGAATTAAATGGATTCAATTCTATAAACAAAAATTTCGAACTCCGATAGACTCAGTCTTGTCCCCAATTATTGCCAAAACTGTGATGAAAGATTTGGAAAATGAAGTTTGTAACAAAATCAATTTTGAATTGGACATTTATGCAAGATATGTAGATGATTCTGTATTGCGTTTGCGTGCACAAAATGTAGATACCCGTCTTAATGTTTTTAGTAGTATACATTACGAAACATAGATTTACACATGAGCGTGATTTTAATTGGGATGATGTAAAAATTTTGTATCATGAGAGAAATCAAAAAAAGAGTGAGTTCATGGAAATGCCATTTATAAAGAGAGAAGGTAACAAAGCTATTAATTTAAAAAGAGATCTTGCGAGATATAACAGAATTTTGGATGGAATCATTAATTGGATACAATGACTTTAGTTTTGTGTCATAATTTTGAATTTATGTGAATCAATTTCCAATTGAAGAATGAAATAATTCTGACTTTGGGATTCATTTAGATTAGCTCGCCTATGTCAAAATTCCAATTTTCAATTAATGAATTAAATATGTACCAAAACAGAAATTACTATCAATTATATATTTTTTCAGGTAATTGTTTGTCTAATCTAACAAATTTCAATTTTATGCCTGTTGTTTTCAATAAATTACCCCTGATAAGGAATTCGAATTTGGCTTCGAAGCATGTTGGTCCCCAATAGTACAAAAAATACGGAGAAAAGAAAGAGTGTGAGGTTGGTTTTGGTTTCTTTCCTTTTTGTCCCTCTTTTTTTTGTTGTGTACAATTATTGTACATTTGTCCCTAATGAGCCCAAAAATCAGGTAGTTTCAAAGTCTATTTTTGAGTTTTGAATTTTTTGGGTGTTCTTTTTAGTACACAAAAAATTTTCATAAGAAAAAAGATTTTGTTTTGATCTTTAAGAAATGCTTACGTAATACTTGAACGGCCCCTTATTATTTTTAACCTAATTGAGATATTTAAGTTTTCTTTCCTGAGTTTAGTGAAGTTAATTGTCTTCTTTCGAAATCCGATGGAAAATTAACGAAATGATGAAGATTAACATAATGACGGCGGATTTTCATCTTGTACGTTTCACGCGGGCTAAGTTATTTTTCTGTTCAAGAGAATTTTTTTTCGAAAAATTGAATTTTCGAATTTTTCTTAGAAACAATGACAGATTCGACAAAACTAAGAAAATAGTTTGCTCATTTTAAAAACTTCTACAAAAAATAACTTTTACTCTTCTATGATATCTTGTATCGTTCGCGAGTCACAAAATTGATTTGGCCTGCTCAAGACTTACAGAATGTCTTCTTTTTATAAGCACAAATTCATAAAAAATATTGAATAGAATAAAAAAGATGGGGTTTTCCGTAAAATAAACTTTCCATGATTTCAAAACTGATCCGAGAAGATAAAGTGAAATTTAATAGAAAAACCCACTTTCCTTATTTTATCCAATATTGTTTTAAATTTGTGCTTATATAAAGACGACATTCAGTAAATTTGATGCAGGCCAAGTCATTTTTGTGGCCACGAGAATTTTTTTTTTAAAAATGGAATTTTTTCATTTTTCTCGCGAACGATGCAATTATTATGAAAGAGTAAGAGATATTTTCAAAGATGTTTTTAAAATAAGCAAACTTTTTGTTGGCATTTTGTCAAATCTGTCGTCGTTTGTGAGGAAAATTGGAAAATGTAATTTTTCGAAAAAAAATTCTCTTGACCAGAAAAATAGGTTGACCCTCATAAAACATACAATATTTCAGTGTTGGGTAGTAACTCGTTACTTATGACGTAGTTACTGAAAAAGTTACGTTACTTATAACTTGTAACGTCACTTACTCACTTTTTTAGACAATTAACTTGTTACTTAAGTTAGTTACGGTTTATGCAGTAGCTTGTAACTTTCAATTACTCAATTTATCGTTACTTTTTATTTTTTGTATTACCTATAATTTCAAAGTGTAACTATGTAGAACAATCGCACTGGTTGAAAATTTAAATCAATTAATAATATCCAAAAGTGTCCAATATTATAATAAAACATGTTTTGAGTTCTTGATTTTTTTGGTCATTAATTAATTGAATACGTTATTTTAACGTTTCGCCCACATATTGTAGGTCCTCATCAGGATTACAAATTAAGAACTGTAAAACCAGTATGAAAACAAGCGAAGCTTCAGCCATAAAGAGTCCATAAAACATAATTACGTCATCATTTTAACGTAAAAATGCCAAAAATTTAGAAGGTTTGTAAAATGTGAAGTAAATTTTTTAATTTCTTAGATTAGCAATTATTGCATTGTGGTAGCATAAAACTTGTATGGACTTGGAAAAATTGTAGTTTATAGGTTCGCAAATAGTCATTGTTTCCGCCCATGTCAATGTAACTAATTATTACATAACTATGACAATTATAACATAATTATGTCATCATTTTAGCGTAAAAATTCCAAAAATTTAGAAGGTTTGTAAAATGTAAAGTAAATTTTTTAATTTCTCAGATTGCATGGACACGTTAGTGTTTCCGCCTATGTCAATGTAACTAATTATTACATAACTATAACAATTATAACATAATTATGTCATCATTTTAGCGTAAAAATACCAAAAATTTAGAAGGTTTGTAAAATGTGAAGTAAATTTTCTAATTTCTTAGATTGGCAATTATTGCATTGTGGTAGCGTAAAACTTGTATGGACTTGGAAAAATTGTAGTTTATAGATTCGCAAATAGTTATTGCTTTCGCCCGTGTCAATGGTGAAATACGTGTCGTCTTATTTCCATTGAAAAACAAGATATTTAATAGACAAATTATTCTGTGACTTAAAGCCGCACTGTCTCTCTGATTTAAAATGGATTCGGTCTATTGTTATTCAACTATAAATATATGTTAATTTGTGAAAATATATCAATTTAATTTTTTTAAGTGGATAGGACTAAAATATGATTGTTTACATTTCTATCAAATATTTTATTGAGAACTGTTTTCACTTATTTCCTTGGCCGTGATCTTTGCCTTTGCATTCTTATTTACTTCCTGGTTGAAAATGAACTTAAATCAATTTCCAATCCACCCATTCTCAAGGTACGGAAATACAGCGAATCAGAAATGTAAATTAAAGTGAGTGTCAGTCTACCACCCTGCCCTTTTATATAACACAATAATTCTCGGGGATTCAAAGTCAAAGTCATATTAACAAAAAGTGGAAACTCAATTTAACCAGGTTTCAGGGTAAACATAAGTCCTGAAAATAATAAGAAGAGCGGGTATAATTCTTAATTTTTTCGCGACTGGAAAAAACGGTTAACACCATGCAATAAAATTGGTGAGACAGGGATTGGTAAGTTGACATTTTATTTATTTTATAAACATTCGAACATTGTTTCTTTCTGAGTCATAGCTAAAAAAAAGCAATACTAGACTTTTGTTTGCGGAACCCTCCAGTCTTGCGAGGCTCATAAAAAAAGAGAACTTGGACTTTTTTGGCTCAGGCGATCTGAGGGTACCACACCATACCTGGCGCTGTCGGCTTAGCCGATCTTTTCTATTGTCTTGCGCTACGTGCACCCAAAACTCGAGCTCGATGCATCACTTTACGGTGTTACCTCGCTGGAATTATATATTCATAAAAATTGATAGCCTTTTTCATATTTTTTATATATCTAATATGTATCAAAAGAGCTTCTCAAACTTGCTAAGATACAGAATATTTTCAAGACTTAACACTTATCTTTGATACAAATAATTTCAATAAACAAATAGGCCATCCTAATCTTTTTTTCGCGGGAAAAATTCTTTGCCGTCTAATATGTATTAGAGTGGCTTCTCAGACATAATAAATTCAAGACAAGTCTTACACCTTAAAATTTAGATTTGTTATACTCAAACATACATATTAGACATATAAAAAATATGAAAACGGCTATCAATTTCTTTAATAAAAGAACAAAGAACTTTCATTGACAAGTGGACTAGGTCTGCTGGGGATCACCACGTAAAAAAACACGTCTTCAACTCGACCTCCATGGTGGTGTAGAACAGAGTTCATTACACCAGGTATTATGTGATAAAAATTTATTATTTATAAATATTTATTTATTATAAAAAATTTTCAGCGAGTTAACATCGTGAAGTGATGCATCGAGCTCGAGTTTAGGGTACACGTAGCGCAAGACAGTAGAAAAGATCGGCTGAGCCGCCAGCGCCAGGTATGATGTGGTACCCTCAGATGGCCTTAGGCCTTTTTCAATCCATTAATTATAAACACATTAGAAAAAAAAGAGAATTTTTGTAATTTCCGCCTGGAACGTGAAAATGTATATTAACGCGAAGGGTAATACTTTCATTATTTCGTAAAAATATTTTCGAAAAATATCGAACTCATCTACCTTTTTCAAATTGAACCCCCGAACCTCCAAAATCTTGATAAAAGGATAATGAGCGTTTTGTGGACCACCGACCTTATCTGAAAGGTGGCCCTCCAAAAGGGTGTAAGCGCTGTTCTTATGTTTTTTCAGGAGAGACAAGAAGCGTTCTCAAAAATTTATTTTTGAATTTAGAAAAACAAAGAAAAACTTGCTTCCGAGATACATCAGTGCTGACTTATGGCGTGAGAAATTTGACTGAAAAAATTAATCCGGTTTAAAGAAAATGTAAAGAGGAGGGATTTTTTTACTTGAAACGCATATTTTTTTCAAATTTGGACGGTGATTAAAAATCAAATTTCCAATTTAAGAAAATTTTAATTTCTAGTTATTGAGTTGCTGAATATGGATATAAAAAAAAGTTTGATTGGAAATGGGAAAATTTTATGAAGTTTTGAGACAATGGAGGAGGATTCTTTTTCTCTCGAGGTGTACGTTTTTTCCAACTTTGGACAGTGATTGAAAATCTAATTTTCAATGTGGTGAAAAAACAAAGTTTCTCCCGAGGAAATAAGGCGCAACCATTTTGATTGAGAAAGTCGTCTACTTCTAAAAAAATGGAGGGAAAATTTTGATTCGCTCTTAACTGTGAACGGTAACTAACAATGAAATTTTCTGTTTCTTATTGAATCAAACAAGTGTATTGTATTTATTTTGTAGGAGAATAAATGCAAAAAACGTTTCATATAAAAAGTCATACAGTTTTGAGAAAGATAGTCATTACTTTACTGGCTTTTGTGCCCTTTCGGTGTTCTTATTACAGATAAAACTGGATAGAATTCTGAAAAATGACACTATAATTTTCCGAAATTTCATTGAAGACGATGGTCGAAAAAAAGGAAAGGCAATTTTGGAGTTGCTCCGAAAAATTTGTACTTTTGGAGTTTGCTCCAAAATTCGTTTGGATTCATATAAACAAATTCGTTTGCCACAATGTATATTAGGATTTATTTGATTTTTTGATCAAAGGAACTTGAGGTTTTTCTGTGTACTATAAGTTGTGATTGTGTAAACAATCTTTATTTGTTTAAATAATTAATTTTTCACAGAACATCATGAATGAATGGTATTCAATGAATGCTACGGCTTCGTTGACCAATGCGAAAAGTATGAGCTTTTGCTTTAATTGTTTAAGCAATTTATAATTATTCAAATACAATTGCTAGCGGGAAGAAGCTAAAAAATCATAGATTGTAAAACGTTTCCAATAGTTTTTATTAGTTCATTACACTACCTACTTTTATAAACTTACTGCTAATGGTTTATACCATTTTTATTCCTTGAAACCATTTTTTATTTTACACAGAACATTGCGAATAACTGACATTTTCTGAATGCCGTTGTCTAATTAATCAATGTGAAAAGTCTAAGTTTTTGGTTCAGTTCTTTGTTAATAGATTAAGCAACTTATGATTGTTAAAATGTAGTTAGGAGTTATAAATAAAATAAATGTTATTCATAGATTAAAAAAGAAGTATAATAACAATAATATTTGTGAGCAAACAAATTTCTTCCAATTTTAATGAATGCACATTTCGCGGGCCTGTCTTTATGTGGACTATAAATAAGCATAAAATAATAATAAAATTTTTTTAATGCAGTTACTTGTAAAACGTATTACTATATTACTTTTATGAAAAATTAGTATAGGGAATCAAGTATTAATATCAATATTGGGAAATATATAGGTGACAACATTTTGGTTAAACATTGGCATGTATGATTTCATCAATACTTTTCCTTATGCTTGCAAAAAAACATTGGTAATTCCTATCATCTTTCCTTATATTAATGCCAATACATCATGAAATATTTCACATTTAAAAGAAGAAATAAGAGTATCGGTTCCTTATAATATTTTTTGTAAAATACACAGTAACGAGAATTTGGCTAATATAATATTACTAATAATAATCTACAAGCGTTCACAGCTAATACATTCCGTTCGCAGCATGAAGTTGGTTCGCAGAGATGCTTTTTTTTCATTCCTGTTTTAAATTGGTTTCATTTATTTTTGAAAGTTTAGGAACACACAACTGAAAAAAAAAATAATTTTCAATTCAATATATGTATATGAAATTCTTTGAGATCAATCTTAAATCTTTGAAATTGTACATCAAAATGGAATTAATAATTGGAAACTAATCATTTTGAAATAAATATATTTTACGTTTCACTTTTGACGTTTCTTTAATTTTCCTTTATAGTTGATAAATTTTTCAATTTTTCATGACTAAAAATACTTAAAATAAAAAAGAAGCCTCACCTTTCTGACTTTTAATATAAGTTTCAGTAAAAATAATTAAGTTGCTAAGATTGATTGAATTACCATTTTTTAAATTTCAAGCACGAGTGGAGTCTTTAATATTATAAAATAATATTAAATAATATTTTTCAACAAATAATAATAATATAATATTATAAAAGTTGTACGATTTTTCCCTTTTTATAATCTTGCAAAACTGTAAATTAAAAAAGTTTTAATCTTACTTCTTGATCAGCTTTCAACTTGAAACTTTCAACATTAAATTATTTCAAACAGGAATCGTTTAACATTGAACAACTTTGGAATGAAAGCATGTATCGAAATATTGAAAATACTTTAGTTTCATTTTTAAAATCACCCTCAAAACCCATCTCCAAGGACCCTAAGTAGTGAAATGAGATTTTGCAATATATTGAAGTTTGTAAACATTTTTTGACTATTTCCTTCCTACATCATCACTAATCAATGTGTCATATATTTTTATTATCTTTTAAAATACATAATATGATGTGTAAAAAACACTAATACTGTTTAAGTTTCATTATAGCTTTGTAGAAGGGAGTTCTTTAAAATGATATTAATTCTCATAAATATCACAATTTTTATGTACTTTCATATGAGTGGTGCAAAATGAATCATTAACTTACAGTTTGTCTACTTTTGACAATAATTCTTTTAATATTTTTAATACTGTTTATTTCTACACTGATTTTTCTGCAATGATTTTCCTATAATATATAAATATAATTATATTAACAGGAAAATCATTACAGGCCTGTACTGAATTTCCTATAATATTTTTTCATAAGAACAATACAAAATTATTTTGAAAGTTAATCAAAATATATGGCACAATCTATAGGGGGTAATATTTGAGGATGAATAAAAGTGTCTAAGGAGAGTACAAATTGAAACGTTTGAAACTTAACCATTTTAAATTAAATCTATTAATAAATGAATAAGTCCTAATTCAAAGTCTTCGATATTAAACAACCTGTAAATAAGGACTACCTGAAATTGTACATTTTAAAAGACTTTGAAGCTATAAAAATGGATAAATTTTTATTCTTAGGATTACCAGTATAAATAGTTTCAGTGTTCAACATTCAAAACTAAAAATTATGAGTTTTATATTCAGGGCAATGAAAATTTGGCAGATTCAAAATGAAACTTCAAGAATTGTACACACAAATTGGGAATGTATAAGGGTAAATATTTTCTAATTATTTTAAAATTGAAAAGTTCCATTTGAAATCTACAAAACTGAAACAACGATTTAAATCTGCGACATAGTATCAAAATTAAAAATGTTGGAATGAAAGATTAAAAATTACTCATTTAATATTGATACATATTTAACTATCATCTTTCAACTTTAAGTCATTCAAAATTGTAGAAAATAAAATTGAAAGAGTGATTTCCAGCTTAAATGAACGTTTGAAATTATATATGATTTAATAATTAATATTTAATATTCAATAATATAATTATATATTGTATTGAAAATTTTAAATAATTAAATAAATTCTAAATCAAAGCCTTCCATATTGAACGACCGGTAAATGAGGGATACATAAAATTGTATCTTTTCAAAGACTTGGAAGCCATTCATTTTTAAATTTTTAAAATTTTATCGTTCAAAAATAATTATACTTTATAGTAAAAAAAATAATTGAAACGAAGGTTTGGTTAAATAATTAATTTTAACCTGGCACGTTTACAATTGTATACTCTTAAATTTACATATTGTAGGCTTTCAATATTTTGAACTAAAGGCCTGAATAAATAAATTTGCTAATGTTAATTTTTGTCGAAAGCCAAAAGTTGTATTTAAATGTCCAAAATTGTGGCGTTTCAAATTTAAATTGATACACTTTATAATTTTTACCCTCCTAAAAATATTATTCAATCACATCCAAAAACCATCTTCCAAACAGTGGAATTAGATTTTTGTAATATAAAATATATTGAAGTTTATTAACTTTTTTTGACCATTTTTTTCTTAGATCATCACTAATAAATATTGATTTGTGATGGTTTAGGAAAAAAATTGTCTAAAAAGTCATTTAAAAAATATGTGCCATACAGTTTTATTATCTTTTAAAACAATATGTTGTGAAAAAAATATATACTATATAGAATAATTACTATAACATTTTCCTAAAATGACGAGAAAAGTATAAGAAATCCATTATTTGAAAATCATTTTAGGCCTATACTGAATTTCCTATAATATTTTTTCATAACGGCAATACAAAATTACTTTGAAAGTTAATAAGAATATATGACACATTGATTGGAGGGTAGTGTTTAAGGGTGAAGAAAAGGGTCTAAGGAGGGTAAAACGTTTTATAATTATACAATTTTAAATTAAAAATTCAAATAATTGAATCAATTTCGATTTAGAGCCTTCGATAATAAACAGCCTGTAAATGAGTAATACTTAAAATTGTACAATTTCAAAGACTTGGTAGCTATAAAAATGGAGAAAATTTTATTCTTAGACATACCAATTTAAATAATTTCACTAATGAGCATTTAAAACTGAAAATCAATCAATTTTATAATTCAAACGTGCACCACTTTCAAATTTAGAGCTTTTGAAATTAATTTTTTTTTTATTTGTACTGTGGAAAAATTATACAATATCAAAGTTATAGCCTTTAATATTTGAAATTCACAGCTTTCAAAACGTACAAATTATAAATGTTCATCTCTTTTTTCACGATTTAGAGTTTTATACTCAGGACAATGAATATTTGACACATTCAAAATGAAACTTCAAAAATTGTTCACACAGAATTAAAGCATTAAAAACTAAATATTTTTAAAGTAGCTTTCTAATTTTTCAAATCTCTTTCCAAATTAATATGTGAAAAACGAAAATAAACTTTGCCTTAAGAATAAAATCATGCCATTTTGTGTCATATTTGTACATTATAAACTAGCAAAGCAGTGTTTCCCGTGTGCTGTAGCAGTATATCGTTGCTACTTGCTAGTGTAATATATTTGTCTCCTTCAATTCCTAATTTGAAGGAACTGCCATTATTATAAATGCCCCAATATAATGAACAATTAGCTGTAAAATTTACCACCACTTTTCTGAGAAGTAAGTAATTATGCTCTTTCTTGTCGGTTGAGTGTAACCATTATCCCTTGTAATTCAGAACATCGGTACTCAAGACCATAATATTATGAGTCATTTCTATGGGTCAGGTATCATCCCAGACAATGAAGTTTAAACTTCAAAGCATATTCTTTTGGAATCGTATTCTAAGAATCTAAGTTGTAACTGAACATTTAATTCTCAAAGGTCCGGGCGGCGCAAACAGAATGGATGTCATGGAAAATTCAATTCCTGGAACAAATCCAGGTATTGAATACTGTACCTTAAAAACTGGCTGAAGAGTCAATGATTTGTTCCCTAATTCTAATATTTTGTTTTTAATTTGATTTTACTTTTATTTGCAATATATTTCATTCAACCCCTAAAGTTTCAAAAATTCAGTAAAAATACAATAATTTGAAAAGTCAAAATTTTTTCACTGATTATGACAA
>JAUMHM010083522.1:0-13226 GCA_032362435.1 Melikaiella ostensackeni
TACACCGTTTGGCCTGAATCCCATATCTCCAGTTTACACTCGATTTCCAAGGCCCTTAAGGATAAGGAAAAAGGGGATAGGTGTCGAGACCTTATAAGAGAGCTGCGGGGAAGGTTCCAAGAATATTCGGCTAAAATGATTGTCCTTGTCATCGGTGCTCTCGGAGGTGCGAAACCATCACTGGTTCGTAATCTCGGAGCCATACCCGCGTGCCAGCAAAATGATAAGGCACTTGCAAGACGGATGTAAAGAGCTGTCACTCTTGGGTCGCTCTGTGTCCTTAAGACTTAGAAGAGTTTTGCCGGCCCTTCATCGTGATTCCATTGTACCACGTGGTCACCCATCTCACGGTTGTGCGGCGTGGCCATGAGTGTGGTTTACCGCGGTTCTACTGAGAGCCAGTGTCATTTTCCTGGATGGAAGTCGCTCCCAGGAGGACCATGCGGTGGTTGTTTGACCAATTTTTTAACTCACATATATATATGTTTATCAGAGCTTCGAAGCCTCACCCTCCCTTTTCAAGATCAAGAGATCACTCTGGATTTATCCTACCGATTCCTTTAGTGAGGAAATCTCGGTCGTACTTACCGACGTATTAGTACAGTAAATCTGTCATGAAAAAATTGGTTTTGGGGAAAAAATTGGTTTTGGGGAAAAAATGACCGAAGCTATTTTATTTCACAGATCGTTAGTGGGGCATGTAAATAGCACAAAATCAAGTTTTTGGGACTCCGCCCCTTGGGGGTTTTGAAAAAAGTCAAAAAGTTTTTGAATTTCATTTTCCGTGAAAACGGTAGGTCGTATAGAAAAATAATTCAGACAAAAATTGTAGAGAACTCTATTATCTACAAATTATCTCATGTAATTGCTGCGCTGCAACCAAAAATGCACAAAATAGAGGGCGCCAAAGTTGCCAAAAATCAGTTTTTGCTTTTTTTCAACCCGAAAGAAAATATTTTCACGGTCAGAAGGATTGAAAAATTGTAGAGCAGGGAAAAACCTTTAAAAAAAATACAAAATTTTTTTTCTTGCGATGCACTGTTTTCGAGATACGGTGCTATGAATTTCTTTAATTAGGTTATATTCTTGAGAAGTACAGTAAATTTGTCTTTTTTATGAAAAAAAGTACCCGCAGCTTTTTTATTTCAAAACTCGTTACCGAGGTATTTGAATAACCTAAAACCAAAAAGTCGGACCCCCCTCCCCCTTATGCGTTTTGATAATGTTTTTAGATTTGATTTTCCGTAAGAACGGCATGGTACAGAGAAAAATTTTCCAAACAAAAAATGTAGAAGACAGTATTATCTACAAATTATCTCATGCAGTCGCTGCGCTTCAGCCACGAATGCACGAAATAGAGGGCGCCAAAGTTGCCAAAAATCAGTTTTTGCTGTTTTTCAACGGGGGGAAAAAAAATGTTTACCATCGCGGTAATTCAAAAGTTGTGGAGCAGGAAAAAACCTTTTCAATTGAATCCCTGTAACATGCCGTTCTCATGAAAAATCTCATCCAAAAACATTTTGAGTTTGATCAAAACGCATAAGGAGGGGGCGGGGGGGAGGGAGTCCGACTTTTTGGTTTTAGTTTATGCAGATGCCCCGGTAACGATTTATGAAACAAAACAGCTGCGGATATTTTTTTTCCACAAAAAAAAAAGATAAATTGATTGTACTTCTCAAGAATATAACCTGATATTAGAAATTCAAAGCGTCGTATCTCAAAGACGGTGCATCGCAAGAAAAAAACTTCGAATTGTTTTTTAAGGTTTTTTCCTGCTGTAAAATTTATCAATCCTTTCGACCGTAAAAATTTTTTTTTCGGGTTGAAAAAGAGTAACAACTGATTTTTGGCAACTTTGGCGCCCTCTATTTTGTGCATTTTTGGTTGAAGCGCAGCGACTACATGAGATAATTTGTAGACAATAGAGTCCTCTACAATTTTTGATGCAGAAATTTTTCTCTACGATCTACCGTTCTCCCGGAAAATCAAATCCAAAAATTTGTACTACATTTAATAGTTTTTGCTAATTTCAATAACTAATGGAGGTAGTAAATGAAAGAGAGAGACGAGAGTACATAGGTGCGAAATCTATGAAAAACTTGCAAAAACAAGATAAAAGTTCGAGTAATTTTTATATTCAAATAAGGCCGTATGAACCATTTCCAGTAGGAATACATAGTATTGATTAAATGTATTTTCTAAAAATGTAGATTTTTTTTATCATGAAGGATGGACCTTTTTTAATAATGAAGCCTAATTGATGAAAAGAGAATTTTCCGCGTGCATTTAAAAATAAATGCGAAATATGCAAGCAAGTGTTCGAACTGCCCGCTTTGTCGCTACGGTACTGCGTGATTGCGTCAAGGTCTCCGCGCGTTTTTCTCTGTCCCACGGACTCTCTCATCCATGAATGCGAGCTGACAGAATTCTAGGAATGCAGTAGGGGAGAGTCGGGTAGCCCGGACATCGGGTAGCCCCGAACACTCATGACTCTCAAGAAACTGTACTATCTCCGGAGATAAATCATCATTTTTATCTTTTAAAATTGTCTTGAAGTGTAATTTTGAAAATATGGACTCATATCTCTCATTAGCTTAAAAAATCATCCGGTCTAAATATTTCGTCTCCAGAAAACAAGTGCATTTTGTGAAATATAAACCAACTTTATGATCGAATATTTGCATAACTAAAAAAATATTAGATTTATTTTTATTGGGATACATAAATTTACTTTTGAACTATGTGACCCGCAATTTTTGTTTAATTATTTCTCGAATTTTCTTATTTATAGCAGTTTCACTGAAAAATGTCATAGTCGGGTAGCCCCGGACATTTCGAGGCGGGTACCTCCGGACAGATTTTTTTATGCTTGATTTCATTTGTTTTCTGTCAAAAATTGTCAAATGATAAATAGACACTAATAACCTAAATGAATTAAGACTGTAATAACCTACTTCTGTACTGATTTTCTTACTTTCGGTGAGTATTTATATTCTGTTGAAGGATTCTTGTAGTTTCAAAGTAATGTTTTTAATAAAATTATACCTGCTCCTTTCAGAAGTGCCTAAATTTAAAAATAAATCTACGAATCGCGGGCAATGGACGAAAGAAAGTATGACAGTGGCTGTGAAATTGTCTTTTAAGAAGAATTTATCAATAAGAAAAATTGCGGAGAAATGCAGTGTTCCTCGTAATACCTTACATGACAAGTTGTGTGAAATAGAAAAGGAATTGGAAGTCAGTATGTCTCCAAAACTAGGCAGGTTCGACTGTACTTTTACAGATGTTTATGAAAAAAAGCTGGTTGATTACATGGTAGATCTCGATAATCGTCTGATGCCTCTATCACGAAAAGAATGTTTGAAGCTAGCTTTTAATTTAGCTGAAAGGTTATCACTTCCGTACAGATTCTCGAAAGCAAATAGAATGCCAAAAAATAGATTTTTATTCTGATTTTTTGAAAAGACATGCGGCATTGTCGCTTCATAAGCCTGAATCAACTAGCCTTGCACGTGCAGTCGGCTTCAATAAGCCTCAAGTTAAGCGCTTTTTTCCTAAGTATCAAGAGCTTTATCAGAAATATCGTTTTCAACAATTTCAAATCTTTAATTGTGACGAAACAGGCGTAACTTGCGTTCACGGAAATTCGATGGTTATTTCTCTAAAAGGAAAGCGTCAGGTAGGAAAGTTCACTTCGGCAGAAAAAAGAGAAAATGTGTCAATCCTATTCTGCATGAGCCCAGCAGGCACGTTCATTCTACCTCTGTTCGTTTTCCCGCGAAAAAGGATGAATCCGCGGTTGATGCTTGATACTCCGGAAGGAAGTGTTGGTGTTGCACAGCAGAATGGTTGGATGGATGGAGAGAATTTCCTTATGTTTCTGAGAAATTTTGTTGAAATAACAAAACCAACAGAAGCTTCTCCAATTCTCATCGTGTTGGACGGCCATGTCAGTCACAAGGATCTTGACGTCATCGAGTATGCTCGTGCTCATCATGTGCACCTTCTAAGCTCACCACCACACACGAGTCACATCACGAATCTACCTCAGAATCAAGTGCAGGAAATGGGTGCACCTACTGCTACTTCTTCCATTCAACGACATGAATTCGTTGAATTGGAAGGTGATGGATAAAATGTGACAGAAAAAATTATGTTCAAGAAGTTGAATTTGTCTCAAATCTCCAACAGCTGATGCCGCTTTCTGACTCTACCCAGCGCCGAATACTACTACTACCCGGCGATGAATTCTATCAAGCTTCAAAACGTAAAGCTCAAGAAAAAGAGGATAAAATTAAGCAAAAAGAGCAGAAACAGAAGGAAAAAGAGATAAAGAAAGTCCATGAAGCGAAAAAGAGAGAAGATGAGCTTAGAAGAATTCAAAAGAAAGAAGAGAGAGATAAGAGGAAGAAGGAAGCAAGCGAGGCAAAGGAAGAACGGAAGAAAGCGAGGGAAAAGCAGAGAGCGGAAAATAAATCTAGGAAGGAGAATTTGAAACGAAAGAGAAATGAGAAGGAGGCAAATCAAATAAAGAAGTCAAGAAAATAATTTTTGTCTTCTTAAGGTTACGAATGCCTTTATTGTCTGACTGTATTTAAATATGTTACTAATTTTCATTTTCATATTCTATTCTTTGTTCAATAATTGTTTTTAAATGTTTCCATATATACAGTTTTGCAGTTTTAATTTTAGAAATACATTTATCGTTGATTAAGTACGATAAAATGGCCAAATATTACGAAAATCTCGGTGTCCAGGGCTACCCGACAGTATATTTTCTTAACCTACTTCAGGCCTCATTTCAAATGCCTTTTTTCTTTTACAGCAAGTTTGTTTCTTATACATCTAATAACAAATTGTTGCTTGAAGCCCTGACATTATAACTAACCTTCTAGATTAATATTTTGATCACTTTCAGTTAAGTTCTTACCAAAAAAGCTTAAGTGTCCGGTACTACCGGAATCTCCCCTACAGATTAATTTATAGGAATCCGATAGTTGGAGTACTTCTTCTGTTCGTTGTGAAGACAAGGGACTTGGCAAGTTCCGTTCTTTACCTTGTTTGACGAAAAGGAAGCAGAAAAAAACTGTCTAACTAGATTTCCAAGGTAAGCGAACAATAATTTACATCATTACCTTTATTCATTTAATAATGTTTTATTTCATAAAACATTCTATTTGAATCCCTTTAATTTATGTTTATGAAATATAATATTTAAATATATATATATATATATATATATATATAAATATAGAGAAATAAATTAAGTTTTGAACATGCTGATCGTCATAATATGGTTATAATATATAGTATTTTAATTTCGAGAACATTTTTAGGGAGAATACATAACCTCAAAATTAAATGATATTTAAAATGGTATAAACAAATTTCAAAGAAAATCTAAGTATCTTTTTTTGAAGGAATAGTCGCACATTTAATTGTTTATTTATAATAAGTTTTACTAAGTTTTCTGTTTCTTCTTTCACTTGAGATAACAATTATAATTTTTATTCATCTTTATTAATTATTTCTCATTTTCTACCTGAAGGGTGTCGAGACCAAGCTCTGGTTTCCAAAGTCGGTTTCCTGGTTTTACTCAACAAATGGTATAATTAAATATTTTTTCGCTCTGTGGTTGCGTTCAATTGTTGAACAGAGTTATGTGTACAGAGCGAAAGAGTCTGTAGTTTCAATATTTTTTTTTTGCGTAAAATCAAAAGTGGAAATTAGGAACTTAGATTTCGAATTCCTCATTTTTTACTAGTATTGAAATTAAATATTTTTTTGCTCTGTAGAAAAACTTTTAGTTCAAAAGAGAAAAGTGCTATAGAGCGAAAATATATTTAGTTGTAATACTTGTAGAGTAAAATTGAGAAATCGAATTTTGAGGATAGAATTTAGTTCCAATGCCCGTAACGGTATTGGATTAGTGCTGATAGCCTCTAAATTCAAGAAAACGTAGAAAACACTTCACTTTTTTTTCTTTAACTTATTATCAAAAAATGTTTTAATTTCTTCATTCTGAGTGATTCCTTAGCTCTTTAGCGCAATTTGCTTAAAAGTCTTCTTATATTTAAAAAATAGTTTTAAGGCCTCAATTTTTTTTTATATTTGGTTTGAAATTTAATAAATGCCAATGAACAATTTTTAATACAAGTGTTTGTCATTTTTGAAATTTCATTTTTGTTGCTATTCAAATAACATTAAAATTATATAAAATATTGAATTTTGATAACATTTTTATCTCCTCAAATTTTTCATCATTTCCAATTGAATTGAAATCTGCAAGAGTTAGTACTTCTTCTGATGACTGTGAAGAGGAGTCATTACTTGCCCCCTCTAGTAAGATGTTGGAAAGCCAGTATAAGAAGAAGAAGAAGAACTTTTCTAAAAAGAAGGGCGAGGTACGATTCAACTTGAAGATAATATTTAAACATTTGTTTCATGCTCTCACGAGTAAATATGTTGTTATTGCATAAAGCAACTTTGCGAGTGACATTTTTACAGAAGATTGACTTACTTCTATTTTCTAAAATACTCTACTTTTTTCTTGAACGTAGAACAAATTTTTATATCACTCTGATGAAAATAAAGAAATAATGTCTTAGATTCACTAGTCGTGATAAAATTCAAAAACACATGTTTCAGCTGTAAGTTCGTGTTTGAGAATATAACTTTTAATAAATGACTTCCTGCACGTAAATTAGCAGAGGGTGAGATTATTCAGCTAAGTCCTACAAACTAACAATATTTTTTTAATTTTTGAGGAATCCGATAGTTGGTTACGTAGATTACGTAGACAAGAGCAAAAAGATGCTCTAGACATTGCAGATGAAAGCTGTTCACTCTGCGGGCCTAGCATCGATGATTCTGTGTAAGTATAGAAAAAACACTTGTTTGAATGTTTAATTTTGGATTTTCGAGTGTAAAAAACTTTAAAGCATTTTTCTCACACTTTGCATTTTTAAAGTCGGTGACGACTGTAACTCAAAATCTACTGCACCGATCCTTTTGAAATTTTGTACACTCTTTCTACACATAAATTATGATGTAACGCTGTCGAGTTTTAAAAAAATTATTATTAATTTTACAATAACAAATTTACTAATTTGCAGTGACAAAAGATTTGCTGTCAGTGGCTTTTTACTTGATATTTTTCCTTGAAATTTTTACAAAACATTCTTTAAATGTTGTATCATAATAATAAAATTAATTAAATGAACTAGCACTGTCTGTAGCGTGAAAAAAAATTCTTCAAAATATCCTTTTTTCTCACCGAATTAACCTTACCCCCCCTCCCCCCTTGAAGCAGATGGATATAGATACAGAACAGGTGCATATTCTGCTTCTCAATTTTCCATACACGGAGAGAAGCAAACGTTGCTAATCGCCGCGCTCGAAATACGTTTTAGCTGCGCTAACGCGAATGGGAGAGCAACGCTTTACGCATATGTTTTGCGCATGTATCTCGGCAATAGAAATCAGCTGATCAGTGATAACCTCGAATATCTTGTGAGTCGTTGTTGCAAAAGCATGTCTGGTCCCACCTCTTTCTATTCGTCATGTAATGCGAAGATTTTCAATATCTATTCACGTAAATTTTGCTTCTTCAGACTTATAAAAAAATTAAAAGTTCAGATGAGAATGGCGATGACTTTTCCAGGATGTATGATACTGTTTTCCGGAAAATTAGTTCATGCCTTCGAAAAATTCATGTTTATGTATCTCAACAACTCAATCAAAGAATATTACCACGTTAGAAGTCAAATGAAGTAGGAAACGTACAAAAAATTAACCTGGGCTTTTTTTTCAAAAATATATGATGGAATGCTGGACTTTTCCGTCCACACTTATGACAATGATGTACGTCTGAATATTGAGAATCATACCCGTCCAACATTATTTATAATAAGTATCATACATCCTTAATAAAAGTTCCTTAATATGTTATATATTGTAATGCCCTTTGCTTTTAATGCATTGGTTAACACTATGTAAGGTGTTTTTTACCACTGCGTATGCACATGGCCAAGACATGCTCAGACACAGCGCTCAACAACGCGTTACGCGTGGCTCAGCCATGTCCGAGACGTTTCTGAGCCACGTCTAAACATCGCTGAGGCTTGCGCGGCGCTGTAATGACAGGAATATTGGTTGTCACTGCGCGTAACAAGGCTGATCAGTGTTTCAATGTCGATGATCCACGTCGACAGACTTTTTCACACTTTTTCGTCAATAAACGTGTTTCATCAACGTCGCGGACAGTGGTTATCGACGTTTGCTTCTCTCCGTGTAACAAAATCAATAAAAAATTAATTTCTAATAATCCACAAGGATAAATAAAAATTTGAAGTTGTGCCAAATGGGCTTGTGACATTATAAACATTGCAGAACAAATAAAAACGAAATTATTACATTTAATGTAAGCAAAAATAATTTTTAGTTTGAGGTGAGATTTTTCTCATGAGTCGTCAAAAATATGTGTCCCTTCTAAAAGTTAATTTTACCAAGTGCACTTTATAGAGTTGAAATTTATTTCTTCATATCAGAAAAGGAGAGATTAAAAATAGAGTTTAACAGTATTTATAATTAAGTCAACTGAAAAGAAAAATGAATTATTCAATTTGTTTGTATTCAATATCTTATTGTAGTAGTGGCTAAGCCAAGATAATAAGGGCATTTAAAGAATCAAAACGTTTATCTTAATGCATTTATACAATTTCAAAAAAGGTTAATCATTTACAAAAGTTACTAAGCATTTTTTCATAATTATAATCCACTAAAAGTAGTACCCATAACGAGAAAACTGCTTAGTTGGAACAGCAAAAAATCCATTTTGTTGAATTGACCAAATGTTCGTTGAATCAGCAGTTTGTTGTTCAATAAAACAATTTTGTCTGTGTTTAATCGTTGAATGGGTTCGTTTATGAATGCAATGAAAATACATAACAATACGAATCATTTTACATATTTGCAATGCTTCAAATGTCATATGATTTCTATAAGCCGTAAAAAATCGCCCACAAAATTGGCAGTTGTGCTTTTTTCCGCAGTCATCATTAATATGATAATTCAATCTGCGCTTCATGGGAAAACTAGAACCGCAATTAACACAAGTAAATGCATTCTAACTTTTATTAATCCCCTGTGGCCTGGAAGGGCATTTATTTACGTGACTGGATAGTGCACGAAGATTTGCGAACTCTCTGGCGCAGTAATTGCATTTATATTCGGCAAAATTAGATGTCTCTCTTTCTGGGGGTTAAAATTGGCCCAACGGTTTTTTCTCCCAAAACATGAGTTCACCGACTGCAACAAAGCAAATAAAATTCGATATACGTTTAATTAAATGAATGCATGATGGGTGGCACAAAGCAACAAACGGATAATAAAAGAAAATAATGTGCGACTGAGATTTTTTTGCATTTTTCACTACACGGTATTGTAATAATGTACCACCACCCTCACTGAGAAAATTTTGTTTTGATATTTTCAAAAAGAAACAGTGTTCTCAGTGCTTGAAATATACTAAATAATAAGAAAATAATTAAACCACGCAGGACATTCTGGACGAATGATCGAAGAAATCTTTTGGCCTAGGATGCTCAAAGAAGGTTATAAATAATGTTAAGTTGACTTATAGTAGAATTTCCTCTTTGACATTTTATGTGGCATGATAAAAAGAAGACCTATTCTGGTCATACTTTATTTCTTAGAGAATAAAAATATGTTTATAATGTTTATCTTATGCCTAAAATCAAATTTTGTCAGTTTCAACGTAAAATGATCGATCAAACTCAGTTTAGAATAGATTGATATTGTACAGAATGGATTACACGAGGGATGTACAAATATGACCTAATTGAAAGAAAATCTGTAACTCATAGGTGTATATTACAATTAATTCAGTTCATTTATTTATATTAATTCTAACCAAATTTTGATATTAGATCTTGCAAAAAGGAAAGGAAGCAATTAAATAGTTCATCTTGATTCGTATCAATACCATTTCAAAATTAAAGTACCATGATTATAAGTACTAAAAACAGAAGAAAATACTGCTTAGGTTTTTTGTGTACTAAGAAAAAACACCCAAAATGTTCACAAATCGAAAATAGACTTCGATACTACCCGCTTTTCCGACTCATTAGGGGCAAATGTACAATAAATGTACAACAACAAGAAAAAGAAAGAGAAAAAGGAAAGAGTCAATCAAAACCAACCTTAAACTCTTTGTTTTCTCTATCTTCTTTATACTACTAGGAACCAACATGTTTTGAAGCTAATTTAGACTTCCTTATCAGGGGTAATTTATAGGAAAACAACAGGTACAAAAATTGTAAACATTGTCAGATAAGAAAACCATTATTACCTGAAAATGAAACAGAGATAATTGATAGTAATTATTATTTTGGTACATATTTTATTCCTTTATTGAAATTGATTTTGACAAAGGTAAACAATTCTGAATTAGAACCAAAGTTAATTGTTTCAGTCTTTAATTTAAATTTTAATTCTCATCATCCCATTCAAAACAGAATAGAAGTTGTAAAAAATTTGAATGATGAAGCTCTTGAATTGTCTCATCCAAAATTCTAAGAAAAGAATATTGAATTATGCAAATAGATTCCTTTTTTACCAGTATCCGATTGCCTTTATTGACAAACATATGCATAACAGAATTGTTCAAATTAGGAGTAAAAGTAATGATCCGAACAAAGACAATATACTGGATTACAATCAATTTAATACGGTTGTCCTACCTTATCACCAGTTTAAGATTTATTATGTTAAATACTAGGACATGCATTCATTGAAGTAATCATCGAAGCTCTCTGTTCCTCTTTCAAGTCAACTACAATTTGAAAAAACAAGCGGAAGGTACCAAATAGCTCAACCTAAGTCATTGGTGTGAATAATATTGTAAAACTGAAATAATATTGCATAAATACTTGAAGAAATAGTAACACAAGTACTATTTAAAGAAAATAAAAAAAAAAGATTTTTACATCTTTTAGCGACTTTTTTCTCTTTGAAAAAAAGTGACCACATTTTGCGCATGTGTGGGTTTCGCCACAATCATCTCTTTGATGATCGTGAAGATGGTGCTTTCGGATGTAACTGGCACTGCAAACGTTGCAGGTGTACAAATTCTGATTTGTTCTTGATCATTGAGAGAACTTAAAATGCAAGTATTTCTTTCATGTCTTTGAAAATGATGTTGCCCAAAACTTCCAAAACAGTATCGACAATTGTATACTTTAACTTCTAACTCTTGTGTTTGTGATTTCTATCTCAATGAGCCCATCATATTTCCTGTAATAAAATATACGAAAAATTTGTCAGTGAAATTTAGAAAGATAGAGATTTGCTCAATATCATCATGAAAAGTCGATACATTACCATCCAGTTCATTATTTTTGAAAAATTGCCACAAGCTTTCCTAAGATGTGTGTTTTAAAAATATATCAAAATCAAATATACTAATTGGAAATAAATAAATAAAGGATAAAGTTGACCTCAATTCAGGGTTAGAATTTTTCTGGAACAGAAATGAACTCGTGAAGTGGATAAAATTTATTCATGACTATTATACCATCAAGCCAAATCCCTTTCGAGGTGAGCATAAATCGTTCGGCTCTAGCCTCGTTATACTACCAGGAATCGAGGAATTTATATGGTAAATTTGGGTACGGCAAGTTTAGGAGAAGAAGGAATAGGTCTTAGATCAATCTAAAAGTCGCGTGTTGTTCATTCAAACGACACACTCGCCCGACAACACCTCTCCGACACGGATCACTTATCAATCTCTCTAGCAATCACCCCAAGCAAAGAGCTTCGCAAAGCCATTATGCACCCTTGCTTATACGCCTATATATCTCTGCATCTATCTTTCCGCCAGCAGTAAATAAACTTCCAAGATACATGAACTCATCAACTTGTTCTATCCTCTCCTCGTATAGAGCAATGTTGCATACTGTTTCTTCACCCCTTCTTCCTGGCTAGATAACTTTTGTTTTACTTAAGTCAGTCTTAAGACTCATACTCTTCATGCTGGTATACAGTCTGCTCATCATTTTCTGCAAATCGTCAACTGATTCTGCCGTAATAATCTTATCTTCTGCGAACACCAGTCCACGTACTTCCACTGTTCCGAGATCAACACCTTCTTCGGCTAAGAGAGCCATTCTTAGACATTTGTGCATGTGTATATTGACATAAAAAAATCATTGGCTCAAAAATACCGAGAAAAGTAAAAATTTTCGTGATTTTTAGCAACTTTGGTCCTTTAACTTGAGTGTGCGAACATAAGATAATTTTTGATGATTTGTGTATTGTATAGGGAGCTACATTATCATAGTAAACAACTTTTACGGTTCATCCGGACAGAAAAAAAACAGTTATTGGCCTAATAATAACGAGGAAAATACCGTTTTTCGTGATTTTTACTATTTTTCGGTACTTTAATCTGAGTCTACGGACATGAGATAATTTTCGATACGGTCTATATACTACATAGGCACTTATATCATCATAGTATATAAGTTTAATAACTCACTCGGATCAGAAAAAAAATTATTCGCTTGAAAATAACGGGAAAAATGCCATTCTTCGTGATTTTAACCTCTGTCCGCGTTGTGCGAACTCAGAGAATCTTTTTTGCTCAAACTTTCAGAAAGTAATTTTTGCATCCACTAGAAGCTTTTCAGCCCTCCCGGGAAAGAAAACCCAAAAATTGATTTTTTTTTATACGCCCTAGTATATAGTAAGCAAGGTAGAACCAACTTTCACTGAAAAGTGAAATCCCCGTTTTTCCTGATTCTTTTATGCGGATGACATCCGATTATTTTATACCCAAAATGAAGGAAACTGCAGGGTGGCTTTTAAAAATAACTCATTTTTTCACTTTTTGAGTATAGTTTTTTTTTAAATCTTGGCCTGAAAACAGCACTTTCTTACAGTTTTGTTTGATTTAATTCCTTCATTTGGTACTTCAGAAAAGGTGCAACGTGTTCAAGATCAGTCGAGGTGTGGAACTGTTTTAATATTACGTAAAAAGGGAAAAAAATTTAGTTATTTCATACATATTTTCACGAATTTTTATACAAAAACTGAGATAATTCAAATAAATCTAAAATATGCATCAAGTTTTCATTCAAAATTCGCTTCTTAAGACAATATCTCCTATAACTGGAACATTCTTGCTTTTTAGTTTCATAGGGAAT
>JAUMHM010083523.1:0-13226 GCA_032362435.1 Melikaiella ostensackeni
TCAGAGAGGTAACATCTGATGCGCGTGAAGACATCCCCTTGTATAGTTTGACCCCCTTCCTTAAGCGCGAACATCTTTCCCTTCGGGTACCGAAAGTGTCCAAATGCAAGGACACCAATGCTTCAGAAAGCTGATCATCGTTCAAATCATTAACCTTTTTAATTTCCGAAACATACCTACGTCGGTCACCGAATCCAGAAACGCCATGTTCGAAAATCAGTGGTTCCCAAAAAAAGGACTATAATACGAGACCGCGTGATGATACGCTCAATCGATTACCCCTAAGATAATTACTTAAATCTTCAAAGGGCAACGTTCAACGGGTAAAACGGAAAAGGCGGTGGCACGGGTGACGGATAAGGCAGATGGTCAGCAATTATGAATTTGCCAAAAACCGAATGAATCACAGATAATACACACAATTCGAATAAATAGCAAATTAAATCGTAAATAGATCCTCCATTAGTAACATGGGCGCTGAAGCTGCCAAAAGGGAATGTAAATAACGTTCGAAAGGTTAACTAGGCGCTCCAGGCGGCGAGAGCAGTGGTGTGTACGTACGTATCGAAAAATTTGGTCGGAAAATGGATTAAATAAATTTGAATAAATTACGGTAACGCTATTTCGAAATCTGAATTCCTTTCCCGTAAAAATAAAATTTAATTTCCAAAATTTGAAAATTCACAAAAATCAATGAAATCTGCAAAATTCAAACACCCAAGGCGCTCATAGCTGCCAAAAGAAAGCACACATAATCAGCATTACTGTTTCGAGCGGCCTGTCAATCTTGAAAATTTATTACTTTTCCCCCCTCCAACTTAAAAATCTGAAAGGCCGTGGTAAGGGGTGAATTTTGGTTGGGTGACACAAATCTCACAAATCTCAGGGTCGTGGGTTCGGGCCCAACGGTGGGCGCTATTTGTGAGTGTGTTCTTACTTAACGCCTCTCTAATGGCATCAAAAATCTAATCCGTCTATCGGTAGACGTGCATATATATATATATATATATATATATATATATATATATATATATATGTGTGTGTGTGTGTGTGTGTGTGTCCATATATGTATATACGATTCGGTGGGTTATGGGCGCCAGCCAGGTCCCAAAAAGGAGAATTAAATTAGTCTGAACCCGGCAAGGAAGTTAAAAGAAGGAGGAAGCTAAAAAGTAAAAGAGAACACTCTCAAAATACAGGGGGCGGTTCTTGAAATCACAACAGCCAACACGTGTTTCATTTAATCAAATTTGAAGTTCTTATTGCATCTAATCGGCAATCTTTACAGAAATCTTTACATAAATTAAGGTCACACATTGCAAAAGAAACTCTCGAGAAAGTCTACAAATAAACGACCACGTGGTCAAACAAAAAAAAGATCTTACCGAGGGGAGGGGGGGTGGATTTCACACACTGACTCGACTCTCAATTGCAAAATCACTACAATCAAAGTCCCGGAAAACGTGAACACTCGAAACTTGTAGGGGCCAAGCGACGTAATGGTAAAGACCAAGTTACAACAAAAGGCCACATGGCCAAACCCAGGTCGCCATTGCGTCGCGTGCCGAAATTATAATGAAAGTTACCTCAGACATCTCGTTGTAAATAACAGTGCTTCAGCCCCATTTATATGATCCTTATGACGTGGAAAAAAGGAGGAGCTGTGTCCTCCGTTAGACTAAGAACGAAAGTAAGTTGCGTTCCGCGGTGCGCCACGACGATAGATTCGAGGCGTGCTCGAATTAAGGCGCGTTCGCGAAACATGAGATTAAGACCGGTATACATAGAATCTCGGATAAACTAGGAACTAAGTAATTAGTGTTCAACACCGTAGAAAATTTTCAGTGAGAATGTATACAACAATAAACGATATTCGTAGATACAATATTCCGAAGTTACGTGATGAATACATGATTTAACAAGTTTTACGGCGCGACGCGTTTTGCTGCCAAACCACTAGGTTCCGTCCTTGACAAACACTACCTGTCCAAATATTCAACTTAATGATTGACATGGCTAAATCGGAGGACCTGAAGTCGAATGATAAATAACAAAAATGTCGTGACGTCACACCCAGATAACATGGCGCACGGCAGGGTGGTTCCCCATCGGTTAGATTCGATGGCTCATAAGTCATCAGGGCGCGTTTGTAACGACGGAACCGCGGTAGTCCTCAAATGCGGCCGTAAGGTTAAGAATAAGCAAGCCTGGTCAAATCTCATCAATCTGTAATCCTGAATCACTGCTGTTGTTGCCGATAACCTCAAAATCGTCGTGACAGCGGCGACAACATGAAAATTAATATTTAACGGATGAATAACAAATCTTTTACAAACTAATGTGAGTGCTCCTGAATCGAGGTATGACTTTCGCTCTTGGTTCCATTATTATTTTATTTCATTTTTTTTCATGTCATTCTATTTTTTTGATTATGCATAAATTCGCAAAGTGACAGGGATGTGACATTCACCCTATCACAACATGATCACAACTTGCCTTTCGTCAGTAGAAGTGTCAGTCCTATCTAGGGCTACATTATTATTTTTAGTATTCATTGTTGAAAGTATACACCCAACTACAACTTGATGCAAGAAATTTAATCCACAAATATGAAAGCATGTCCAAATTGAGCAGCTAAATCGTTAAAAGGTGGAGTATCCATGCATAACGACAGTCCCACCAAACTTCGGTTATGCAAAGGAAAGTATGAAACCCAAGCCAGAACCAAAGAAATTATGATCAGTTTGTGTTGTATACTGAGGAGGGCACCAGTCTCCGGCAGTTTGGTCTCTAACATGGGAAAAGACCATTTAATACTCCACAATGTCACAAGAATACTCAACGGTGGCTAAAAACTGAACCAGCTCATAAACTTCCCTCAATTTTCCTTTTAAAAAGTCAATTTTTAGAACCCCTATAAATCTCTAAAGACTTCCACAATTTCGAAAACTTTTCATAAATCTTCTCAAAACTCTTCATAAATTTTCAAAAGATTCCACAACTCCCCATACATTTATACAAGATTCCGCACATTTCAAAAATTCTCGAAAGTCCGGATATTTCTATAAATTTCCGTAAGTTTCAAATGTACTTCTCAGAAAAACAATCTATTCTCTGACACCGCTCGTTGTCGATTACTTTCAAAACGAATCCTCAAGTAGAAATTTAAAATCGTAAATATGCTGACCGTCGAAATTTTTTATGATTTCCTGCATAAATTTGGAAAACTGTTCCCTTTCAAGTCTAAGGCTTTTGAAAAATGTATGTTTCATATAAGATAAAATCCTACGAGTAAAATTCTTATCCTACTTTGCATTTTCAGTAGAAGAAATGCCTACTGCACTTGGAAAAATGTTCGAAAACACTGAAAAAAATTGAAAAGAGAGCGCGTGGAAAAAACAGACTGAATTTTCGAATGCACTTTTTAGAAAAACGATCTATTCTACGACACCGCTCGTTGTCGACTACTTTCAAAACGAATCCTCAAGTATAAAATTTAAAACCGTAAATATGCTGACCGTTGAAATTTTGTATGATTTCGTGCATAAATTTTTAGGAAACTGTTCTCCTTCAAGTCTAGGGCTTTTAAAAAATTTATGTTTTACGTAAGATAAAATGCTACAAGTAAAATACTCATCGTAAATTGCATTTTTGTAGAAGAAATGCCCGCTGCACTTGAAAAAATGTTCAAAAACGCTGAAAAATATTGAAATATAAGCGTACGGAAAAATCAGACAGAATTTTCAAATGTACTTTTCAGAAAAACTTTCTATCCTCCTACACCGCTCATTGTCGACTACTTCAAAACGAATCCTCAAGTAGAAATTTAAAACCGTAAATATGCTGACCGTCGAAATTTTTTATGATTTCTTGCATAAATTTAGGAAACATTACTCTTTTAAGTCTAGGGCTTTTGAAAAATTTATGTTTTACATAAGATAAAATGTTTCAAGTGAAATACTTATCGTAAATTTCATTTTCAGCAGAAGAAATGCTCACTGCACTTAAAAAAATGTTCGAAAATACTGAAAAATATTAAAAAATAAGCGTGTGGAAAAAGCAGACGGAAGTTTCAAATGTACTTCTTAGAAAAACAATCTATTTTCAGACACCGCTAGTTATCGACTACTTTAAAAACAAATCTCTGAGTAGAAATTTTAAACCGTAAATATGCTGACCGTCGAAATTTTTTATGATTTCGTGCAAGTCCTGATGATGTTATAAGTCAATTTTCACCAGATGACAAATATAATGGTTATCTATTTTAACCCATGGTGTCCTGAGTTTTTTTCGGAGTGACTTATTGCGGAAGAGCTAACATAACCTCTCAACAAAATCTCATCCCCAAAGCATGGCCAACACGCATCTAGATACACTGATCATATGCAACCGTGGACAATGCCGCAAACTAATTGATAAGGGCCAATTTGATGTCAAAATCTCAGACTGTGGAGATAGTTATCACCAGGAATGTGCAGACAAACTCAAGCATCTTTTTTCGGAAGAGTGGCGAGATGCTGTGGCTCCAGATCGGGTTCGCTATCAAGCGAGAAAGACAGAATCTCTGTGACCTCTCAAACATCTCAGGATAACCACAATAATAAAAGCGAAGACATGACTGCCGGTGAACGCGTTCTTGAAGAGCTAATAAGATCTCTGGCCTCGAGAATTGACAATTCTGAAAAAGAGATGGTTACAGGCTTTTTTGAGATTAAGAATGCAGTCGACAAGGTCTGTAGTGAAATTTCTACGATTAAAAGTAAGGTGAAACAAAGCAATGCGAATATGAACTCCTAATCGGACAGACTTCATTTAGTAGAGGGCAAAGTCTAACGCATAGAGGAGATCCAAGAGAGGGAGGAGGCCGGGGTTGAGTCACTTCCATGTGCGTTAAAGCAAATCGAAGATCTTGAATTCAAGACACTGGAACTCGAGCACGGTAACTCCAATCACTCTATTGCCGTTTTTGAAGTCTTAGCTGAGGGTGTGAAGCGTGACAGGAGGAAATTATAATTATTTTTAACCTAAAAAAGAGCATAGGGACAGAAAATATTCCGGATGAAAATCTAGTCAAATTGAAGTCACGGAATATTTGAACATCATTGCAACAAATATAACCTCTGAAATGATTATAAAACTATGTTGACTCGGCTAATATTCGCAGGCGTTTCTGAAGCCACGTCCAGTCAAAGTCATACATAAAACAAGGAGGACGTGTTCCGAGTGTTCAAAGCAATCGCAGACACCAAGCTGTTAGTACAAAAGCACGAGATCCTCAAGCATGTACATGTCGCATCGGACAAGACGAAATTACAGAAAATGGAATATCGCTTAGTCAAAGCCGAATTACAGAGAGAATTCAGAGGGGGGAGGTGGGTCTGCGAATAATACACAGAAACTCGATTTCTGTTATCAACAAGGCATTGGCAGCACAGCAAAGCACCATTACGTAGCTACCACCAGGAAATACAGTCCACATAATAAGTATCCTCTCAAAATATATTACCAAAACACAAGAGGAATTAATACAAAATTATCTACGACTTCTAGTTTTCCTGATATTTGTTATTATGATTTTATAGCTCTAACCGAAACTTGGCTTAAGCCTGAAGTACTGTCTGATGAGACTTTTGGTAATATCTCACTCAATGTTTTCAGGGAAGATAGGACTGATAAAAGAGGAGGTGGGCTTCTTCTTGGCATAAAAAATGAAGTTGAAGCTGTACAAATAGATCTCTCTATTATTCAGGAAATAAATTTAAACCTTAACATAGTAGGTGTCCATATAAATTCAAGTGACTATGAATTTATCATTGTTCTATTATATATACCACCCGATTTGTCGAACCTGCATGTTAAGATGATCTACACAACTTTGCAAGAGATACGTTCTTCACAAGATTCCCAGCTCATTATTCTGGGTGACTTCAATACACCTAATTACATTAGCTACCAGAAATCTGAATTATATGATATCAAGGCAGCACTATTTGAGGAATGTCGAGCGACGTTTGATCTAACACAATATAACTCTGTAGAGAATTTTAAAGGAAATTTTTTAGATTTGATATTCTCTAGTTGCGAGAGTAAAGCTAACCATGCTCCAATAGCAATGGTACCACAAGACAGATATCCTGCCCTTTTGGTCAAGCTCCTCTTATCGACTAATCTCCATCTCTCGCGACATCAAAATATTGTTCATAATGATGTTAATTGTGATAATTGGAACTTTAAACGATGTGATCTTGCAGACTTATATACTCATCTACTCAATATTGTAATAAGCTGCGACATGCGCTTAAAATATTTGTTGCGATATTGAACTCGAGTCGTATAAATAATGCGACCTATCCACAATGGTACTCGAGTTATACAAAATTGAATATAGAATTAAGGAATAAATGCTTACGAAAAGATCGCGGGATCAAATCGGACTTTATCAAAGAACAAATATCAATCTTAGCACAAGTAATAAAATTAGGAGTAAAAGCCGATTATCAAAATTACATCGAATCTATTGAAGCTAAAATAAAGAATGACCTGGCAACATTTTGGGGATTTGTCAATAAATCGGACGATAGAGTCGTTACCAGGCGAATTGAGGTTTAACGGCGAGGCACATAAGGATTCTCAAAAGATCATCGATACGTTTGCTCGATATTTCTCTAGTGTATATAACATGAATGATTCAGTCAATACATTAAAGACAAACCACATAAATGGTTATGGCTATATTAGAGTGCCCAAAGGATAGTTAAACATTTGCTACGCTAACTCACAAACTGAACCTTACCTCCTCACTGTCGACAATGTAAAAAAATCAGCAGCGAAGTTGAAAGCGTAAAAGACATCTGGAACCCATCAGTTACCCAGCTACATAATAA
Organism: Melikaiella ostensackeni; assembly: GCA_032362435.1. Taxonomy (NCBI): domain Eukaryota; kingdom Metazoa; phylum Arthropoda; class Insecta; order Hymenoptera; family Cynipidae; genus Melikaiella; species Melikaiella ostensackeni. Next base: position 6,885 of record JAUMHM010083523.1, read on the forward strand.
AAGACTGCGCAGATACATTTGCCGAACCTATACAGTTCATTTTTAACCTAGCTCTAGTTTGAGGTAAATTCCCACGATTGTGGAAGTCAACAAAAGTAGTTCCTGTATTTAAATCAGGCAATAAGTCGGAGATAGAAAATTACAGGCCAATATCCATCATATGTAACCTTGCGAAGGTCTTCGAATTTGCAGTGAAGGATGAAATTCAGAGATACATAGCACCCTTCTTGTCCGATTTGCAACATGGATTCGTACCCAAGCGTTCATGTATAACTAACCTAACCTGCTTCAATGAAACTATGAACAATGCTCTACAACAGGGATATCAGGTAGATGTCATCTTCACTGACTGATCAAAGGCCTTCGACAAAATAGAATACGCGCTAACGAAAAATAAGCTTTCATCGACAAACTTACCTGTAAATCTTGTGTTACTGCTAATGAATTGTCTGCCAGGCAGAGAACATAGGGTCCAATACAGGAACATTAAATCTCAAATCTACACTCCTTCTTCAGGAGTACCTCAAGGATCAACATTTGGGTCTCCTATATTTATTGTTTGTGTAAATGATGCAGTGGAGCAAGTAGAGTCCGATATATTAATCTTTGCCGATGACATAAAGATTTTCAAAATTGTACAACACATAGAAGGCACCAAAGCTCTTCAGAAAGACCTAGATATGTTGGTAAGTTGGTGCGAGGTTAATAAGTTGCCGAAAACCCTATTAAATGTAAGGTTATGACTTTTCACAGACGCGAGTCAATCATAATTTTTTATTACAAATTTGGTAGCATACTAGTAGAAAGGTTTGAGCAAAACTGTGACCTAAGTGTTATTTTTTATTCTCGCCTTTATTTTATTGAACATGTACATCTCATCGCTGCATCTGCGTCCAGAGCGCTTGGCTTTGTCATCAGAACTTGTAAGTACTTTACTAATATAATAACTATGACTACTATTTTTAATGCGTACCTAAGATCTCGGCTTGAATATGCAGTCCAAATATGGAACCCTATGTTTAGCAAATATGGGAATGAATTGGAGTTAATCCAAAAAAGATTTTTTGACATTTTTAGCTCTCAAGAAAGACGGATGGTATCCAGTGCGCAAAGCAGACTATCAAGAACTCTGCAAAAGATGTAATTGTTTTACTCTCTCGGAACGACGAACTTTCGCGTGCTGTTACTTTTTATCTAAGCTCATCAGAGATAAAGTATAGTAAATTCCCCTTTTATAATGGACTGCCTCCAATTCAAGGTACCAAGATCTTCTGCCAGGCGCGACGCACATTTTTATTAAAAATTTCCACATACTGCTATCGGCTTTAACTCGCTAGTTTCTATGATGTGTAATCACTTTAATTTAATGTATGCAAGAGCGAATTTAACTTTAGGCATTACCAGCATTTGCGAAAATGCATTCGTCGATACCCTTAGCCAATGCATCTTGAACCAGCGATCATAAAAATCACCGTTCTTAAATGGACAGACGTATGAATTGTTACATTTATTTGCAACTTTTGAAATGACCGAATGTATTGCTTTGAACACCAATCATATACGCTGATTATTTTATTTACAATACATATTAGGGCATTGCTTTTCAAATTATTAACTTTATACGATGAGTCTCTGTATCTTGGTTACCCAATCATTGTTTTACCAAGGGCATTTCTTCTGAATGAAAAAAAAATAAATAAATTTGGGAAACTGTTCTCTTTCAAGTCTAGGGCTTTTAAGAAATTTATGTTTCACATACGATGAAATGCTACAAGTAAAATACTTATCGTAAATTTCATTTTCAGTAGAAGAAAGGCCCACTGTGCTTAAAAAAATGTTCAAAAACACTTTAAAATATTGAAAAATGAGCGTGTGGAAAAAATAGACAGAATTTTCAAATGAACTTTTCAGAAAATCGATCTATTCTCTGTCACCGCTTGTTGTTGACTACTTTGTAAAAGAATCCTCAAGTAGAAATTTGAAACCGTCATTATGTTGACCGTTAAAATTTTTCATGATTTCGTGCATAAATTTTTGGGAATCTGTTCTTTTTCAAGTCTAGGGCTTTTGAAAAATTTATGTTTTACATAAGATAAAATGCTACCAGTAAAATACTTATCGTAAATTGCATTTTCAGTACAAGAACTGCCCACTGCACTTGTTCGAAAACACTGAGAAATATTGAAAAATAAGCGTGTGAAAAAAAAGACAGAATTTTCAAATGTACTTTTCAGAAAATTTATCTATTTTTTGACTCCACTCATTGTCGACTACTTTCAAAACGAATCCTCAAGTCGGAATTTGAAACCGTAAATATGCTGACCGTCGAAATTTTTTATGATTTCCTGCATAAATTTCGAAAACTGTTCTCTCCCAAGTCTAGGGCTTTTAAAAAATGTATGTTTTACAAAAGATAAAATGCTACAAGTAAAATACTTATCGTAAATTACATTTGCAGTAGAAGAAATGCCGACTGCACTTAAAAAAATGTTCGAAAACACTGAAAGATATTGAAGGATAAGCGCATGGGAAAAACAGACAGAACTTTGAAATGTACTTTTAAGAAAAAGGATCTATTCTCTGACATCGCTCATTGTCGACTACTTTCAAAACGAATCCTTAAGTAGAAATTTGAAACCGTAAATATGTTGAGCGTCGAAATTTTTTATGATTTCCTGCATAAATTTTGGAAACTGTTCTCTTTGAAGTCTAGGGCTTTTGAAAAGTTTATGTTTTACATAAGATAAAATGCTACAAATAAAATACTTACCGTAAATTGCATTTTTAGTACAAGAAATGCCCACTGCACTTAAAAAAATGTTCGATAACACTGAAAGATACTGAAAAATAAGCGCGTGGAAAAAACAGACAGAATTTTCAAATGCACTTTCTAGAAAAACGATCTACACTTATCGTACATTGCATTTTCAGTAGAAGAAATGCTCACTGCACTTAAAACAATGTTCAAAAACGCTTAGAAATATTTTGAGGAAATTTTTCTTCATTGATCACTGGGGTTAATAATGAATAAAATTCACAATTATTTTGCCACGTCTCGACAGCCTTGTTTGCTGACCTCTTCAAGCTAGACATTTTATTGAGACCACAAAGATATAAAACAAGTACAAAATTTTTTTTTTTGTGGAATTGATTTGAAAAATTAAAAACAAATTACCTTGTAAGTATAAATTGAAACATTCACATGTCCAATGAAATGAGATAAAGTTGATAACACTCACCTAGTCAGAAAATAAAAGTGACGTCTACACGTCGTCTGTGAGGTGAAGACGATAACTGGCGATCATTAGACTGCAGAGGGGGTATTTATATTGAGAAGCATGTACTTTCGGGCACTGATCTCTTATCACGTGCGAATATAAAATTACGTAAGAAGGGATCATAATTTTAAATTAAGTATTACAGGATTGTACATGTGGTTCGAAGCATAAATATCCTTTTTTTTTGTTAATACTGTTGTTAATACTCTTAATATATATCATTTCGGAAACTGAGCGTTTATTCGAGTTGGACTCACAATCAAGTATTTTAGTATTTACCCTATCACATTCATGGTTATACGTGCTACGATGTACATTGATAACAAATTCGTTTTTCCTGTTCTTTTTATGTTCATTTATACGCGTTTCCAACATTCTTTTGGTTTCAACCACGTAAGAGGCAGAGCAGTTTTTACAAGGAATTTTGTAAACAACGTTGGTATGTTGGTATGTTGAAGTTTTTGAGAAAGTGGGAAGTTTTATCAAAGAATTTTTTTATGAATGGTAAACTGACTTTTGGTTGACGGGCCAATAATTGTTTTCGCGCAGAATTGTTTTGGCTAGGACAATATTTCAGTTTAAGTTTACGAATTTCAATTTGTTGTTTAATAAAACTTATCGGGTAATCATTGTTCAGCAAAAGTTGGGTAATGATTTTTAAATTTTTTGCATGAAATTTTTTGTGCGATAACATCATTTCCCTGCCAACAAGGTTGAATACAATGTTCTTTTCACTTGGGTTGGATGACTTGGGAAATAGTTTATCGTTCTGCCTGATAAAGATGGTTTTTGGTACCAGTTAGTCATGATGTTATTCTTTTCTCTCGTAAGAGAAATGTCTAAAAAGATAATAATATTATTTTCTTCGAGTTCAAAGGTAAACTGCAAATTATTATTATAAAAATTGAAAGTGTTAATAATTAACTGAATATGATCCTTTTTGAGAAATAAGATCGTGTCGTCAATATATCTATAATAGAAGGGGAGCTGTATACTATATTTTTCATTTAATATTTTTAAGCAGCTATTTTCCAGGTCATCCATAACCATATCTGCAAGTAATGGTGAAATGGGTGAACCCATAGGAGTACCATGAATTTGTTGGTATATATTATCATTATAAACGAAATAAGTATTGTCATACAGGAATTTTATGCATCTTCTCATCTCTTCGAAAGGAATTTTGCAATTAGTCTGAATATAGTGAAATCTTCTATGAAGGCTCTTCAACACCAACGAGCAGGGAATGTTGGTAAATAAAGAACTGACGTCTAAGAACATAAAAATATGATCACTATCAATTATTATATTATTTAGTTTTTCTTTTCGATTAAGGCTATTGTTAATTTTTGATTTAGGAGTTTTTATACGATTTTTTAGATCATTATATATAACTTTAGCTAAAACATGAGTTGGACTATTAATTAATGAAATTATAGGACGAAGTGGTATGTCTTTCTTATGGATGATATATTTAAATGGTGACGAGTTATCATCGTTTTTAATATTTTTGAAGTATTTTCTTGTAATTTTTTAAAAGGATTATTGTTTAATCTTTCGGGAGTATAAGAATTCAGTAATAGGCAGTGCATTTTCTTGAAAATAATCTGTTTTTTTCATGCAAATCGTGAGATTTTCTTCATCCGCAATTGTGAAAAAGATATCTGAATTATTTTGAATAAAAGATTTTGTTGTTTTTTATTTTTTGGCAAAGACCTTTCTTCGACGAAGATGTGAATGTTTCGAATCAAGATACTACATATATTGTTTGTCACATTATTTCTTATTTCATCTTTAATGGAATCATTTATGTCTAACGATTGCAGCGATGTTTCTGAATTTTTAATCGTATTAATCGCATTTTTAGTAGAAAATTTAGACGGTATACAATAATTCGGACCCAAAGACACAGTATCAATAACCTCAATCGGAATTTGTTTTTCAGTCAAGGTCTTGACCCAAGAATCTCTGTTTACAGTTTTATCACGATCATTTTTCAATAGCAAAGTGTCATATTTTCTTTTATAATAAACATTACAATTACGTAGGATGATATTATATTCACTGCTAGATGATTCTAAGAAAAACTTTGTATAGTATTATATTCTATTCCAGATTTAATAATCTGTTTTTTGATATTTTTCAGAGATTTATTTAAATATTGGATATGATGGTTGATGTCTCGGATTTTTTTTTGGTGTATAGTTATTGTATGCATCAAAACTTTTCTTACATGAATTACTATGAAAAGAAAAACTTTTTAGATAATGTGTACACAAATTTTGAATGTGATGTGGAAACAAATCATTGTACCTGCACCTCAGGAGAAATATTCGTTGAGGAGACACCTCAGCTATACGAAGATTAGTAGTTTCAAAGCGTTTTAGAAGTAATTTGTTGTTTATTCCATAAACTTGTTCAATATGATGGAAAAAACTTGGTGTGTTTTGTCATGCAAAGTCCATGTTAGATCCAAAACCAGTGACTTTTGTATTTTTGGCCTTAAAATATCCGTGGGATTACAAACTACCTTGATCAGATGGAAAATCTCATATGCAAGGACCTTGCAATTAAATTTTTAGATTTTTTTTTTTGTTGAGTTTTGAATATTTTGACAGCGAATTTTTTCATGGAGGGTCCGATGGACTTTTTCGTTTTTGGTATTGAAATGTCTGTGGGATTAGAGACTACCCTAATCAGTTCGAAATCCCATCTCCAAAGACCCTGCAATCAAATTTTCAGAATCTTTTTATTTTGTAATACTTTGAACATAAAATTCAACTTTTTTAAAAAAGGCCCTATGAATCTTTTTATTTCTGGTCTTAAAATATCCGTGGGATTATAGACTATCATAATCAGTCGAAAAATCCCATATGCAAGGATTCTGCAATTAAATTTTTAGAATTTTCAAGTTTTAAACATCTTGAACATTTATGTCGACTTTTTTTAAAAAGGGCTCGATGGATTTTTTTTTTGTTTTTGGTCTTAAAATATCCGTAGGATTACAGACTATCATAATCAGCTCGAATCTCCCATATCCAAAAATCTTGCAATTAAATTCTTA
>JAUMHM010083525.1:0-13223 GCA_032362435.1 Melikaiella ostensackeni
GTACGCCCACAGTATGCTGAACGCAGTACATATGCGGTTCGTGTTTGACATTTTTCGAGTACATATGTACATACACATGCGAAATTTTTCGCTGTAAAAGACGTTTTTTTGGGATGCACAGTGGAAATTATAAATTCATAACTTAGAGGTAAGTCTCAATATCTAAATACGTACTCCGAACAAAACGGCATTTTTTTTTTCCTCTTCAAAGATTTGTTTACATAGCGAAGACATAACCTAATATTTCAACCATATTGTAGTCCACCATTATACTGAGAGAGATCTATAAAGCGTGGAGACTAAGGCCATGTTTCAATGAATTAAAAACATTCATTTTAAAGTGTACATTTGCTGTGAAAGCATACTGTACCAAAATGAAACATGGCCCTAGGTAACTTGATCTAAAGGCTTATTTACACCTCTCATAGAAAAGTTCTCTTTCTCTCACTCTAACATGTGACAATAGCCTACGTTTATTTTATAGCTTATTCCACTGGTTACACTTTTGATATACGTGTAGCTTTTGGACCAATCCCGAATCTCCTTTTTTTCAATTTAACTATAATAAAACACATTTCTGCCCCGAATTTGCGACAGAGGTCTATTATCACTTGCTTGGTGTAAAGTGTAAGAAGAGTGTAATCAGTGGAATAAGTTGTGATTCTAAAAATTCATGCTATTCTCACACGTAAGAGTAAGAGGAAGTAAGTTTTTTCCAACAATGGTGTAAATGAGTCGTAATGATTGCTTTATTATAAAAACTGTGAAGCCAACTTGAAGGTTGTGGCGAATAGCGATACAAATTAAGGATTCTGCTATTTGCTGAGGACGCAAGTAAAATAGACAAAGATGGAGAGAATTTAAATTTCACTCTGTACCATTTTAAAGTTTTGTACCTAGAATACGTTGTAAATTAAAGTAAGCAGAAGTGTAAATTACATCAGGTATTATACTTTTCCATCCCTGCTTAGAATTTTCTGTCGGAAATTTTCCGTCGGAAACTTTACACTGTCATATCCGATAGACTGCTATTTATCTGTAAAGACCGTGGCAACTTTTAAGAGCTGTCAAATTTGTTTGGAAAAACAGCAGTATTTGCAAAATTGATGGTACAATCACTCGTCCGAGCAAACTATCATACATTTTCAATCGAACAACGAAAGAAATCACGCGGTAGTCTTATGGTGAGTGACGCTGTTTGGATGTGAAGATGCGACGTGTTGCTGGTTGCAAGCAGACGATGTCAAGTTTACCAGGCCTTCGAAGTAAATATTGAGAATTACTCACCAAATGTGGGTAAACGCAGCAGAATACCCGAGACGTGCGGGTAAAGTTTACCTACATGGGGGAATTTTTGTTGCAGGTAATCTTCACCCTGGAATCCGGGTAAAGATTACACTTATTTTTTTCTGTGGCCTTCTTCAGGTTCCTTCTTTCTTTTAATTGTATTACTTTTATTCTAATTGCATTGAATTATCCGAAGTCTATAAATTTCATAACTACTGAAGGAGATCCGAAAGAAGTTCTGGTTTTTTCAATTATCACTAGATACGATAATACGCATTTTTAATTTCGTTGAAATAGAAAAAGTACACAAAAAATCTCCATTTACTTAAGTCGTGAGAATTATTCATACAAAGGAATTAATCCTTCAAAACTCTTTATGTATAAGCTATATCTAGTAGCAGAATATTCATATTCATTTCTTTTTGTTTTATTTTTATTGAAATTTTCTTTAAGTTTAACTGAATAGATCAGGAAATAAGTCAAGGCAGAGGAGTATGTTTTCCTTTAGAAAATTTCATGATCTTCGAGAAAGGAATCAGAATTAGAGGGAATGAAAAATTCCTCATCTCCACCCCAAGACATTTCTCCGAAAGATTTTGTCTAAGTTCTCTTTTACAGATAGAGTGGACTATGCCACATTAGTTGACTCGTGAACGAAAGGACTCAAAGTAAGAGAAGGAGAAAAGTTCCTTCCTTCCACCCCAAGACAATCCCAGAACACGAGAAATCAGTCAGCTCGATTTCGAGAATGAGGCAGGATCACCTGAAGTTTTTGAAGATAGAAAATTTCTATCTCCAAACTCTTGCGGGATTTCCTAGCTACTAAGGCACCAAACTTGGTAAATGAAGTATGACTTCAAAACCTGGCCACTGCACTTAACAGCCAGCACGAGGACTTAGAGTTAGATGCAGAAGAAGATTCCTTTACTTCACCCCAAGATACTAGTGATCTTGGTTGCTCTCGGCTCGCTGTCGAGCTGCTAACTGCTTTTTCGCGTCTGTGACATGCGCCCTTGCACGGTTTCGCGTGCCCTGCACCTTTTCAGTCTCAATCTCTTTACTACGAAAAAAATTTCCTACACACAGGGCTCACTTCCTAAGCGAGGGTCGCAATATATATATATAAACATCTCTTTTACAATTTAATACTTTGGGTCAATCAAAACCGATATCGTTAGAAAAACCAGGAAAGAAATCATTTATCAAACTTGAGTTTTGCGTCCACTGTTTTTCTGCTATTAATCAATTTCAAAAAAGCCTTCACAGAAAATTTCTCTTTACTTCATTAAACAAATTCTCCACTGAAAGTTTTGGTTTGCTCAAACTATCCTCGATAAACGAAACGCTCAATTATTTTGTGGAGCGAATTATGCAATAGGTTGGAAAATAATTTTTTATATTGTTATAAATAAGGTTTAAAAGTTATGTCTTTAGCTGTCATAACAAGAATACTATGGGAAATTTCGCCTCTAAATTTTATAGAGAAATTCCAAAAACTGTGAATTTGAGCATGAGTTGAAGACAAAAATTGAATTAAAAATTGACTTTGAAAAAAAAAGTTTTTTGCGATTTGTTAAAAAGCTAAAAAAGATGCGATTTTCTTGTACAAAAAGATTCGGAATGTAATTCTCTACGGTAATATATATTTTGAAATAAAAAATTTCCAGTTTGCATTTTTGGTCGCCAGGGGCCAACTACGCCGCGCTAGAATGAATCTACGTCTTGTTCTTGCATGGGAACACTCACTTATTGTTTGTTATTTAAACGTCGATCAGTAACACAGGTCCCAATAAGAACATTGTGCCCATTCAACAACTGAATACATATTTTTTCTAAAAGACTTAGGCCCTAAATTTATACGTTTTAAAATATATTAAACCCCCATTTTTTTTTCTTTCAATAGGAAAAGTACCTCAAAATCGCCACGGCTTGCCGAAAGGGCCAATTCCAGCGGAACGCAATGCATCCTACAATCCAGTAGAACAACTTCCAGCGGAAGGTAATGTGTTCTACAATCTAGTAGAACAAAATGTGAATAATGGATTAGTCCATCCACCTTCATCGCCTGATGGAACAGGCCAAAATTTGCATGCTGGATTTCCTGATGCACGTTTACCATCTATTGGAATACCAGCAAACCATTTTAATCAAAATGCAACTACTGGATTTAATAATCTACGTATACAATGACCTAATGGCCTTCTAGAAGGTACATTATTAAAATCATCAAGGTCATTAAAAAAAAGTTGCTCATTAAAGTGATGATATAAATAAAAACATTATTCACGAGCACTTATACTTAATTTTTTTTCATTTAATCCATTTCATCCAGAAGTACATTATCATTAGATAAATCTCCAACAAAATTGACGAGTATCTTTTTTACTCATTACGGAACTAACTAACAAAAACACCACGTGAGAAAAAACTGGATCCGTGGGCGTTTTGGACTTTACCATGAATGTAACTTAGCATGGACATAAATCACTTTCGACTGTCGGTAACCTGTTCTTACATACTGAACTTAAGGTTCTATTAAGACTCTATCGGCCTTAAGGAAGACATTCTCGTCATAATATTCGTGCTCGTCTTCCTGCGCTCAGTGTATAAAATATACAAATAAATGGTTTTAAAAAAAATTTAAAAACTATCTTGATGATTTATGATTGGTCCTGTAAGGAAATTTTAAACGACAATTTCATTTGACTTTTAAAAGCACAAATACTCCTCTTTTGACTTTTTTCTTATCTCGCGTCACTTGGCTCCAAAATTAAAGTCAAAATCAAAATATTGCAATATCATTTTCCGTACATAAAAAACAAACCATGCCTCCCATCAAAAAATGTTCACAGGAAAGACTATAAGTCTTTGTAAATGCGACAATTTTGAAATTCTAACTTTTTTTCCGTAAAAAAAATCCTTCAGTTTTAGACATTAAAAGAGTGTACTAAATGTTAATCCAATAGATTAATTCTTTCAAAAGATATTGTGTTCACAGACAGACATACAGGCATACATAGAGACATACATACAGACAGACACATACGTAAAAACCTGTTTTTCGGGTTTAGAGGGTTTCAAAACGTGAACATTTGACAAAAACGAGGGGGGAGGGGGTCAAATTTTACACAAATCTAATACCTTTTCTGATGGGAATATAAAAATCAGGCAACTACCTTCACATTTCCTTCAAAGGTAGGTATCATTAAAATTTTAAAATTTTAGTAATTTTAGCTGATAGAGTTAATTATAGAGGAGGGTGCGATCTCAGCTTCAAATTGTGATAGAAAGCTGTGCTGAAGCTTGAGATAATTAAAAAAATTCGAATGATTCAATAATATAAGAAATAAAGTTACAGGAAAATTACATAATCGTCTATTAGCAATTATTTTTTTCCTGTTTTTTTTTCTGGAGATAAAAGGAGTAATCAGAATCAGTGTCAGGACCCTGGTTACTGTTCGGCACGTTCTACCCGATGCCTGTAATTTGGAGGACATAATTTTGGAGACTTTTATTTTAATTTTGAATTAATTAATTTATTAATTAATTAAATCAATTTGGAGACATAATTTTTCCCACTAAGCATAACTTTTTCACCTAGGGTTGACAGTTCCATTCCAGGAAAAGAAGAAACTTTTAGAGGAAGAGAAATTATATCATTGAAGAAGAATGATCGCGTAAGATGAAGGTAATTAAACTCTGATTCTAGTTTTCTTGAATGTAAATTTAACTGCTTGCAAATTCCGAAAATTTAAAATTTTTCAATCCACGATTTAATTTTAACTTCAATCTTTCCCGAACTCGAATATTTTTTGTTTCGATTTATCATTGGGAAAGATTTCTAATTGAAACTATTTTCAAAATAGATAATTCTTAAAGTTGACATTTTTGTAATAATAGAAGGCTCAAAAAGCTTAAAAATTCAAATATTAACCGATTTCTAGATATTTTTCTGTCCTCAATTTGTCTATTCGATTTCTCCGGCCTACCATATTATTAAGCTGTTAGTTGAAATACATATTTGTAATGTTTGGAAGAAATTACATTAAATCATAAATGATTAAAAATTCAATTTTTTTGTATATTTATTGGGGTTAATATAACTTTTTTCCTTCAACATTTTTTAGGGCTAAGAGGAATAATGCATTTGATACAAAAATAAGTAAGAAAATTGAGGTAAATGTCTATAATAACAAACTGCGATATGAAAAACTAATTTCTTCAGCTGCCATTTTCTCAATAACGAACAGAAATATTTCCTACGCCTCTAGTTATTCTAACGTTGCACCCATAATTTTCAGGCATCTGGAAGAGGTACTGACTGGGGACCCTGGGCCGAGCTGGACTAGACAATTATGGATGGAAACCTATTGACCGTATCAGTTACACTTGCTGCTGCAAAGTGACAAAAAAAACGTAGAAGAAATAACTGCTAATAGGCAGTTATGTAATTGTTTTAAAGCATCATTTCTTACATCAATGAATTATTTTAATTTTTTGAATTACCTCAAGCTATAGCAGAGCTTTCTATCACAACTTGGAGCTCACATCGCGTCCTACTCTATAATTAACTCTGTCAGCAAAAATTATTAAAATTTTGAAATCTTCATGATGCCTACCTTTAAAGAAAATGTTCAGGTAACCGCCTGATTTTATAACTCGTTTTTACTCATGTTTGAACAAAATAGAACAAGAAGTTCGAGTGATAAAAACCTGAAATTCATGCTCGACACACTCAGTATTGTCCATGCAGTAGATACACTGCGTTTAAGTGCGAACTCCATGAACTTTAAGCATTAGCCACTAAGATAACTTGTAGTGACCACTAGACAGGCCAACTGTGTCCAACGCTTGAGTTTCACGTGCGACGAAGGTGAAATCCAAACGTTGGTCGCATGGAGGAACTTATGCTTCACGCACATGGCGCTCTCTAGTGGTATAAGCATGAATATCATGTGCGACCAGCATAAGCATTGGCTAGTAGGAATCACTCGGAGTCATGTATTTCTCACTTGAATTCATGTAGTTCGCACTCGTCATTTCCCTTTTGCTCACCACTTGGTACCTTTCACGTGCGTACCAGTAGTAATTTCACTCCGTGTGGGAAGTTGAGATTTGGTGGCATTATTCAAATGGTGTTTAATTATTGGCATACTTTCAGCTTTGACTGAAAGGACAATGATAAACTCACTCACTTTTCGACTGTAATATTCTTCTGGCAAAAAAGAATTTGATTTTCAGCAGGCCTTCCGCTTAAGGGCTCTGTAAAGAGAAAGTGGTTATATTCTTTTTATAACAATAAAAATTCATTACTTCGCTTCATTATGCTGTAGACGGTTCGATGAGGGCTCATTTGGAAGCCTAATTTATCCTCTAAATATCATTTCTCATAAACATTTACACTGCCGATGATCTTTCTACAATAAACTTCCAAGATACATGAACTCATCAACTAGTTCTATCCTCTTTTCGTTTATGGCAATATTGCGTACTGTTTTCTCGTCCCTTCTTCTAAACACGATAATTTTTATTTTATTTGTGTTAATCTGCTCATCATTCTCTGTAAATCTTCGACTGACTCTGCCGTTACAATCTTATCATCTACAAACGTCAGTCCACGCACTCTCACTGTCCCGAGATCAACATCTTCTTCGTCTAGGAGAGCCATTCTTGGACATTTGTCCGTGTATATATTGAACATCCAGGAGGACATAAAGCAAAGGACAGACAACTCAGCAGCGTCACTAACGAAAAACAAAATGTCATATAATGCATATTTTTTTGCTATTTTTTACCAAAAAAAATTCTTGCTCTATTTGTTTTTGGGAAAACAGGGCGGCGCTAGCTTGCCGTCAACTCAGCGGCGCCCTCTACGAAGAATCATTAAATTCAAAAAAATGACTAGGTTAAATTTTTTTAATCTTTTCTGTCTTCCCAATGTGAGGTGAAACACTTTTGTGAAATCAACCCTCATTTTAAAAAAGCAACCCCCTGTGCTGCGAAAACATATTTAAAAACAGAAACTCTTTATCTAGATAGAAAATACTTATGAAATACTAACACGGTATCTTTAAAAACAAAACTGAGGAGCAAAATTATTCTTCACCATTAATCGTTACGAAAATAACTCTCGTATTTGCATCCGAATATAAACCTGCAGACTGATTCCAAAAATTGTATACATTAAGGGGGTCCCTACCTTTTCGGGTAAAAAAAGCGATTTTTTGGGATTTTTTCATGAAGACGGGTTTATTTATTTAGTTAACAATGTTTTGACATCCAATTACCAAATATTTCGAGAAGATACAATAATTTTTTATGATAAAAGAGTGATAAATAAGCACGTTACAGCCAATCTATGAGGGATCCAAAAAAGACGTTTTGTGGTGAGTAAAGTTGCTCAAGTCTGGATCATCTGAAATCAAAAAATCCAACAGCATTTGTTAGTAAACAGTTTTTGCTTGGGAGTGAACGAAACTAGAAGTAAAAATATTTATTTTTTAATAAATGGCGGACTTTTGAAGACAAAAGTCAATTTTTCGCTTTAAAAAACGCTCTTTTTTCGACCATAAAAAAAATTCATCAAGAAAAAACGATCAATCAATCCCACGAGTTTTATATGTAAAATAACTGATAAAATTTTGAAAGCAATCAGCGAAGTCGTTCTTGAGATATCCTACTCACCGACTTTGAAATCCCTGTTTCGAGAAAAACGCGTTCAGGTTAAAAAAGTTGAAAACATGTAGAAAAAACCTATATATCGTCTCGAAATCTTTACACACATAGAACACTGATTGGAGTCAGAACTTTTTCTTTACTTTCCAGTGTCATCTCAATCGCTTTTGTAAAATCAACCCTCATATAAGAAAACAACACCCTGCAATGAAAACACGAATTTAAAAAAAAGCTCGATATCTAGATTGAACTTACCTATAAAATATTAACACGGTACTTTTAAGCTTAATTATTTTTCACCCCTATTCGTTACAAAAATAACCCCCGTACTGTATAAGCTGAAATTGCAACATCTTTTAACAAAATTATTTTGCAGTCCATGTGCGTATATTAAAATAATATAATTTGCCTTTTTCGATGTATCTTTTACTGCCTTTAAACAACTTCCAGCACAACAATTCTTATCGAGAAAAATGTATTCTCATGTAAAGAACAATCTAAACTTTCAGAAAGATTAAAAATTTTTGGAGGGCAGATTTTTTTCGAAAATAATTTTTTTCAAATAGTTATTAAAATCATTTTCAAAGATGAGTTAAAATAATTTTAAGATTCTAGAAAACCACTCGTGTGACTAGGAATGCTGGGGATCTACATCAATGTTGTAAAATACATTTTAGCTTTTATTCTGTTTAATAACCTATGAAAACCATTTGTCTAAATCACTTCCACAAAGAAATGCACCTAGTTCTGCACATAAATGTCACATAATACCAAGTTCCTGATTTATTTTTTCCTTGAAATACAGAGCCGTGGTGTTTCTGTTAATAAATAATTAAGATTCCAACTTGCGAAAATTCGATCTCATTAAGGCAGTTCGGTTTCTTGATTTTCTCAGCGCGTTAATATGGTAAGGGTTCATGTTCCAATTATCCCAGGAAATAACCCCTATCGTGAATTTTCGCTAAATTTAATGGGAAGACCTTTGAGAATGTTTTAGACCCTTCTTCTATCGAAACTCCTCGAATTTCAAACTTATCCAGGTAGATCAGTCACTTGATTTGTTGATGGACTCAATGCTCTACGGTATGAAATTCTAGCATTTCAAAAAAAATACTAAAACGTGGAAATAGTCTGAATTTGAAAAGTGCTAGACTAAGCACATTTTTGGACACCTACGTCAGTGAAAACATTACAATTACGACTTCATCCAGGTAGATCAGTCGCATGATTTTTTTTATCGATTCATTGCCGCAAGGGATCCAGTCCTAGCGATCTCGAGAAACTACCCTTTTCGTGAAAATGGTCTGAATTTATTTGCTGTAGACTATGCACATTTTTGTACTCTCACCTTGGCGAAATCCATGAAAGTTCGACCTTATCCAGGTAGATCAGTCACATGATTTTTCTATCGACTCCATGCTGCGAGGGATCGAATTTTAGCAACCCGAAAAAACTACCCTTATCGTGAAATTGGTGTGAATTTGATTATTGGTAGACTATGCACATTTTTGTACTTTAACCTTAGCTGAACCCATACAAGTACGACTTTATTCAGGTAGATCAATCGTATGGTTTATTTTATCGGCTCATTGCTGTAAGGGATCAAGTTTTAGGAAACTCAAAAAACTATTTTTATCGTGAAATAAGTCCGAATTTGAATAGTGTTTGACTATGCTCATTTTTGGACACTTACTTTAGTGAAACCCATACAAGTACGACTTTATCTAGGTAGATCAGTCGCATGATTTTTTTTATCGATTCATTGCTGCAAGGGATCAAGTTTTAGCGAACCCAAAAAACTACTATAAAAAAATCATGTGACTGATCTACCTGGATAAAGTCGTACTTGTAATTTTTTCACTAAAGTACGTGTCCAAAAATGTGCATAGTCTACTACTAATCAAATTCAGACCATTTTCACGATTGGGGTATGTTCGAAATATGAGGAATTTCGATAGTGGCAGAGTTGAAAACATTCTCAAAGTTCTTCTCATCAAATTAAGCCCAATTTCACGACAGGGGTGGTTTCCTGGGATAGTTGGAACATGAACTCTTACCATATTAAGCCGCTAGAAAAATCAAGAAACCGAACTACCTCAATAAGATCAGATTTCCACGTGTTCGAATCTCAAATATTTATTAGCAGGAACACGACGGCTCTGTCTTTCAAGGAAAAAATAAATCGGGGACTTGGTATTATGTAACAGTTATATGCAGAACTGGATGCATTTTTCTGTGGAAGTGATTTAGACAAATGGTTCTGATAGGTTATTACACAGAATAAAATCCAAAATGTATTTTACAACATTTATGTAGATCTCCAGTATTCCTAGTCACACGAGTGATTTTTTGTGGGGATTTTAGAATTATTTGTAACGAATAGGGGTGAGAAATAATTATGCTAAAAAGGACCGTGTTACTATTTCATAAGTAAGTTGAATCTAGATATCGA
The DNA here is from genome assembly GCA_032362435.1 of Melikaiella ostensackeni. Lineage (NCBI taxonomy): Eukaryota > Metazoa > Arthropoda > Insecta > Hymenoptera > Cynipidae > Melikaiella > Melikaiella ostensackeni. Next base: position 10,415 of record JAUMHM010083525.1, read on the forward strand.
GGTTGTTTTTAAATACATGTTTTCATTATAGGGTGTTGCTTTTTTGTAAGGGTTGATTTTACAAAAGCGATTGGCATGGCATTGGAAAGTGAAGAAAGAGCACGAAAATCCCAACAGTTCATGTATACAATTTTTGGCATCAGCTTGCAGGTTTTTATTTGGATACAAATTCCGGTCCTGAATTTTTATAATCATAAAAAAGCAAAAAAATTTTTAGGAAGACAACTTTTTTTATAATTATAAAGTTTAGGACCGGACAAACTCTCCTTAATGCTTTTTATTTAGTTTCCGAAATTATCAACTCAATATTGCGTTTCGTGTAAACGTAAGTTGGTTAGAAGAAAATTTGAACAAGAAATTTTGAGGTTACGCTCACATGGCCTTGAGTAAAGTCATAGGACAACTTACCGAATTAATTTTAAACGAACTTGCACATTTCTCTTAGCTGCCCGATTTGGTGCTGCATTGTACGAAATAACACACTCTCGCCATTTTTTTCAATTATTTCCCATTTCTCGCATGAAAAACACATTTGAAACACGACGTAGAATGTTGACGAAAATCTAAACACCTAAGTTTAAGTAACAAAGCAACACCAATCTCCAATACACGTGCTTGATTCTCTCTCGCTCGCGGAGAAAAAGAGACAGCCTGATGCGCAGTACGAAACTACGCAATGATGTGCTCTCCGACCCAGCCACCGTCTCTCGTGCTATCCCCTTCACTCGAGTTTCCTGTCCTTATTATATACGTTCTCGTCCGGGGATCAACACCTTTTTCGCCTAAGAGAGTTATTCCTGATAAATTCATCCCCGTTATCGTTCGTTTTTGTGTTTTCGAAGTGACCAAGTGCCCTATCCGTACATTCGCGTTGAACACCAAGCCAGCCGTTTATATCTCCGATTAGAATGGTTCTTTCTCCAGGATCGCATGTACCCAGAATATCATTTAACGAATTCCAGATGGTATCTTTTACGTTACTACTGTCACCATCAACTGGAGCGTAGCATGCTATATTAAATAGCCTTCTAAATTCCACTTTCATTCTAACCCACAGTAATCTAGGAGATACACATTCATACTTTTTGACATGCTGTTTTGCTCTCTTGTTCGTAATCAGACCGACTCCTTGGCTACCATGTGATTCATTATCTACTTCTGACCATAGTTCGAGTCCATTTCCAATCTTTCTTATTTCACATCCCTTCTTATTCGTTTCAGCTACACATAATATCAAGCTTCCTTACGCGCATTGTATCCCGCATATTTGTATGACTTTCGTCAACAGAAGTGTCAATCCAATCTGAGGTTACATTATTATTTGTATTGGTTTTTTGGTGCTTTGTATTCAAAGGTTACACCCAACTACCAACTTGATGCGTTAAATGTTTTCCATAAGTATAAAATCATGTCCAAACTAAGCAGCTAAATCGTCATAAGGTGGTGTGTCTATTCATAACGTCAGTCCCACCAAAATTCGGTCATTTGAAAGAAAGTATGAAAACAAAGCCAGAACCAAATGAGTTATGATCACTTTGTGTTGTATACTAAGGAGGGCACCAGTCTCATGCAGTTTGGTCTCTAAGATGGCTATAGATCATTCATTACTCTACAAATGTTATGAGGATTCGCAACCCTGAATAAAGCTTGGGAAGCTTTGAAAGTTCTATACTTTCCTATTACCCTCTAAAAGTTACTCGGATGCCCAAAAGCTGCAATAATTTTTATAATTCTTCCCTAAATTTCCAAAAGTTTCAGACAATTGCATTCATTTTCAAAAAGTCCATAACTTTGACAAATTCTGCATAAATTTCCATTAATTTTATTTAGGATTCATGAAATCTAATCTCTAATGTGGTCATTTCAATTATCCGCACTGGGATAAGAGCCTCAAATAACTAACAAAACTCTTTTGTCATTCCTGTAGACCCCAAAACTGCTTTCTAAAATCAAATGTCGATAAATGTTGACACATAGTATCAATATTAAAATATTGAATGTGACACACCATTTTTTTCAAAAATACGTTTTCTACAGGATGCAATAACTATTTTTTGTATTCCTGGCACATGCAAATTCTCTATTATAACAAGCTAGAGGAATCTCGTTTCAGCAAGTTTGTATCTCAACATTAAAAGTAATTGTCTCGAATTTCTGTAAAGTTCTCTCTCAATTGAAAAACATGAATAATTTTTCAATTTCGCTTGCCGCCTGAGATCCTAAAGGCTCATGGGAAAGGGTATTCACACCTCTTTCGAGCTGTGTAACCAAAAAAGTGCGTACCTACTCTCCGGGATGTAAGTCACACTTTCAATTAAGGAAATCCTGCAGAAGTCGCAACCATGTCGCACAAGGTTTGCACAGGCTTTTAATTATTGCAATCCTCACGCAACTCTCGTTGCGTCATTTTCACTTGATATACTGAGAAATAGGGTTGAAATGTCTCAGAAATTAGAAAATTGCTCTTAAACAGTTCTGCAATGTATAATTTAAAAGGTAATTTAACAATTTCAGGAAATAAAATTAAGTAATTGCCGTCAGAATAGTCAGTTATTGTGTTCACAATTCATTTTGTGATATGTTGCAAATCAATTTTCTTATTCAAGCTACAACTTATTTCTGTTAATGATAATACGAATCAAATAGTAAAAAAGCCACGGGTGCCGACTACATGAATAATCATTGTAAATGATCGATAAGAATGTTGAGGAAAAAAACAAGTTAACACTTATATCCGATTTTGTCGAGCGTCGGCTATATATACTAATGTCCATATTTATCGTTAGACACTACATGCATAAGGATCATT
>JAUMHM010083526.1:0-13222 GCA_032362435.1 Melikaiella ostensackeni
CTGGGACTCGTTAAATGATATCGTAGGGACTTGCGATCCTGGCGAAAGAATAATTTTACTTGGAGATATGAATGGTTTGGTTGGTGTACAACGCGAAGGTACCGACAGAGTACTGGGCGATTTTGGAGACCCGAAAACGAACGGTAACGTGGATAAATTGATTAGCTCATGCTTAGAAAAAGGCTTGTTTATTATGAATACTTGGTTTAGACATGAAAAGATACACATGTATTCTTGGTGCGGGCGAAAGCCACAGTATGATTGACTTTGTTGTAGCGGATGAGAGACTGAGTGGGTTTGTAAAGGATACAAGGGTCATTTGAGGTTATCTTGGTTTTAAAAATGAGTCTAGGTTTAGGGTGGAGGAGAAGAAGAATTATTAATAAGCCGAAGCAGGCGCGAATTAGAATAGAGAATTTGAAGAAACCAGAAGTACAAATAGGATATCGTGAAAAGCTGGATGAATATTCAGGATGTCATAAAGAAGACTGGAAGACTGAATTGGACAATAAAAATGTGAAGGGTGCATGTATAATACTACGGGATAGCATCTTCAACAGTGCATCTAAGTGTGCGGTACTGCGGCTGTAGGAAGAAAGGCTGGAGATGCTTGGTGGAATGATGACATCCACGTGGCTGTCAACGAGAAAACGCAATCGCTCTCGAGAAATGGGTTAAGAAGATTGGGAAAGGAAGTTCTAGGACTGAGGTAGTCGGAATTAAGAATGCTGATGGTGAAATGGTATGGAATTTGGACAAAGTGAAAGACTGTTTAGGTAATTCTTCTAGAATTCAGTAATCAAATCTTGCAACTTAAGAGGGATGCAATCTGCAGTCCAAGGCTCTTGAAACTCGTAGATCTTCACCAAAGATTTGGAGAGTATCATCATCCAACTCGACAGGTGTTTCTGTTCCTGGATTCTGAGTAGTCAAATTAATTTGAGTCTCCTATCCGCCTTGATTCTCCAGGGCCGGTGCATCTTTATTCTCTTGTTTGTCCAAGCCGTCTTGTTGCCTTGAACTCTCCTGTCCACCTTTGACCAAACCATAGAAAACAATTCTTTAATCATAAAAAAAACTTCGTTCTTAAGTGAGCTTCAATTCTAATTAGTCTTGCCTCACGTGCAACTTCATTAGATATAGATTTAACCTATTTTGCCTCTAATGCAAACTTGTTAATCTTAATTATTCTATTGCCTTGTTTGTACTCTGACTCGTTCTGCCTCTCGTGCAAGCTCATAACAGGTTTGTACACTCGTTAGTCGGATCATATGTGTGTGAATAATAAGAGTTACCGTGAGACGACTTCTCGCTATCTGACTCCGAGTTGTTATCATCTACTGAATGCTCGTCTTCTAGCTGTAAACTATGTTGTTGTTGATATCGTTCGATCTTATATTGGATTCTCTTCATTTTTCTAGATAAATTTTCCAGATCATCTTCGCCTTTACGTTTCTTTGTCGTCTTAGTGTTTGGAGCAAGACAAAAGAGACTCTACTATCACAAACACTTTTTGGAGAAAAGTAGACGCAGCAAGAATCGAGCCCGCAACTTTCAGGCTATAAAACCCAGCGCGCTACCGACTGGACTACCCGGACAGTTTACTATTGCGCAGTTAAAAATTTTATATTTATTATCTAGAACCTTATATCTTATTCTACGAGAACTTTTAGTATTTGAATCCCGTGAACTTTTCATCGAAGAGGACAGGTGTTTCCTGATCGTCGCAAAATGTCGCAAATATTATGACTTTCTTTCAGTTGACAATAGCAAGAGAAATGATTGAATTACTAAATATTTTTATTTTTTAAGTTTTTCGAACTATTTTATGGAATTTGTTGAGCATTCTATTTCGCAACTACTTTATCATCGTCTTTATATTTATGTTTTGAGATGAATTAAAACTCTCTGAAAATGATTTTTTCCATAATTTGAAGAACAAAATGTATAAAAAGTGCGAAAGAAATAATGAATAAATCTCAAATGGCTTCTACATACTAATGGCAGTTGAAAGCGTTCAAAATTATACAATTTAAAAATGATAGGCCTCCAGATTGGGGAATTTTCAAATTGAAAGGTTCAAAAGTTAAGAATTTAGTCACTTTTCAGGTTTTATATGCTTGGTACTGAAATTGTTCTTTTAAGGAATGATGTTAAGGTTGCAACATATATTGTTTTTTTAAGTTCGAAGGCTTCAGAATACAAGTGGATCAGTTTTTATGACTTTTTAGAGTGTCTTGAAATCAAATTTATTCAACTCAGAAGACTTTCAATATTAATTATACAGTACTGGACTTCCGAACTCAGTAAGTTCAATTTTGAACACCTCAATTGAAGGGTGTCATTCCATAACCACCTGAAGGTAAATTCATTAATCTAGACCTTCAAAATAAACAAAATCAAAAACCACATCAAATTCTTGAAAAAAAATCATTCATGAACTAAAATGATAATATACGAACGCTTTTGTATTTCTAGGGATGCACTCATGAAAAGACTAGAAATACTATACGCGCGCTACAGCGCGTAAGCAATTATTTTTACTGAAACAAATGTCTGAAGTTAAAAAGGTTAAGGATTAAAAGGTTAAGAATAATTATTTGTGATTTTTTTTAGCGGAAATAAAAACAAAAAGTAATACTTTAAGATACGCTTGTTTATCTCCTTTACCTAAATATATAAACATCAAGCAGACAACTTCGAAATAAAATTTCAGAAATAGAACACTATTCCTAATCAGTTGAATTCAGCAAAATATTAACTTGCAACCACAAATAGTGATCCCAACGTCGTTATAAGGGTTTCTGGAAAAGCCGGCATATACCCAAAAAATTAATTGATATTACTAAAATTAATTTTTTAAACGTGACTTGAGCTGCTGAATTCATGAGAAGAAGTTATAGAAAATAGAAAATTAATTATTCTGAAATTAAACAAACATTTCAAGGGATCAATAGGATTTAAAAGCATTTCAAAGAATTGAAGAGATTGACAAAAATTCTGAATATTTTGAAATATTTGAACGAATTTCACTTGATTTCGTGGGATTCCATGGGATTTTAAAAGACTTCAAGATATTCCAAAATAGTTCAAAGTATGTACAGATATTTCAAAAGATTTCAAAAGATTCAAAATGATTTGGAGAAATCCCAAAGTATTCTAGAGGATTAGATTGGATCTTAAATGATTTCTAGCAATTTCAAAGATTTTAATCAATTTTAAGCAAATTTAAAAGCAATTTATGGAAATGAGTTATTGTTTTCGATTATCACTTTTTCTATTATGAAGAATGGAATAATCTGAATAACTTGGTCCTAAATCAAGCTACAATATTTCCAATGATTTCAGGATATCTCAAATAATTTCAGAGTGTTCAAGAGGTCATTCGAAGTATTTGAGACGAATAAGAAGAGGTTGTGGCGAACAATAATGAATAATGAAAAAAGAATCAATTTTTTCACAAGTTACAATTTTTTGAAAATTTACAAACGTGTAAATACACAAACTTGTAAATGAGCGTACAAATTTAGAATGTGTTTATGGAATTCAGTTAATTACACATTTGAAAAAAAACTGTGTATGCTAAACATGGAATTTCTTCAATTTGAATCAGAAATACATGTTATTATTTCTTTGTTATAACAAAAATTTTCATCGTTTTTAAAGCGTTTGAAACTCACGAGTTTTGCCGTTTTAAAACATTTTCCACGTTTTGAAAAAGACGAAAATTTTTTTTCGTCACAAGAAAATAATGACACGTTTTTTATCAATTTTGAACTGACAACATTCTAAGTTTAACATGTACAATTTTTTGAAATGATCATTCAACTGAATTCTAAAAGACATGTGTTTTTGTAAATTTTTTAAAAATTTCGACTTGTGCGTATACTATCTTTTATAATTCTGTCTATTGGGTTCTCAAATGATTATATCTATTTCTACTGATTTGTATTATACCCTTTCTGATATTTTTCAAAATAATTTTATACATTTTTATCCCGTTTCATCACTCTTTATCTCATAAAATTCTTTGAAATCCCTTGAAATACATTGAAATTATTAGGTGTTATGAAATGACTCTGATCGTTTCAAATTTATTTAATTATTTATTTTTAACAAAAAGTCTCCACAAAGCTACATTATCTGATTAGAAACTAGCACACTGTAATTCAATTTGTAGATTTTCCACGAGTTGAAGTTCTGCAAAAATTTTGGTGTCTTTTCTCTGCATCGCACGAAATTACCAATCGGGTTTATCACCTTCGCACCGTGTCTTGAAACCTTCGACTAAAAATTATAAATGTATATGTTTCATTATTCGTTACCACTCTTTTATAATTTTATCATTTTCTTTTCAGACTCTGATGATGTTTACTGTCCTCTTTTGAATTCCGTTGGAAAATTTCAAAAAGGTTGAAAATTAACAAAGAATGGCGTCCATTCTTATTGAAATATAAAGAAACTTTCTTCACAAAAACCCCATTTTTTATATTTTTGCCATTTTTTTAAAGAATAAGAAGTAATTTGATAAAAAAAAATCAAGTAAATAAGCATTTCTTCAAATAAAATTATGTCAGTACAGTAAAAGAAAAAATGAAGAATTGATAAGGCAAATTACGTAAGAGGTTCGTCTGATAAGTAAGGTGAATTTCCCACTAGATGGTACCAAAATGAACTTTGTAGTATATGACCAAGAAGTAGCGCTCTTTAAAATAACTTCTACCAAGTTTCAATCAAAACTGACGCTTATTTTGCGTTTGGCATACGTTTGAAGTGAGCGCGTCAGTAGTTTTCGAAAAAAAGGAGAAAGGTGAGTGCCGTGCAGTGAATAAACATTTTTGTTTGAAAAATTGGACGGCCGCGCAGATTGCAGCCGAGCTAGATGAAGTTCGCGGGGAGTCTTCTCCTCCATTGAAAACCGTTTAGTTCTGGATAAACGAGTTTAAACGTGGCCGAACCACAACTAAAGGTGAACTGGACGCCAAATTGAGGTCACCACATCGGATTTGGTGTAAAAATTCATTATATGTTTATGGAAGATCAGCAAATCAAGGTGCACGAGATTTCTAAGACTGAAGGTATTTCTATAAAATTTTTTATGGAAAACTGGAGGTTAAAAAGGTGTGTACAAGATGGGTGCCGCGATTGCTGACTCCCGATCAAAAGCGCTACCGAGAAGACATTTCAGCGCAGTGCTTTGACGATGTTTATTCGGAATCCGCAGGACTTTTTGCGTCGACTCGTGACTGTGGAAAAAACCTAGATCGACCACTACGCACCCGAGCAAAGCAGCAGTCGAAGCAGTGGGTGCTGCTGGTGAAAGTGCGCCATAGAAGGCGGAGACTATTTTGTCAGCTGGGAAGGTGATGCCCACAGTATTTTGGGATTGTCAAGAAGTTATCCTTATTCATTACTTGCAGAATGGCAAAACTATTACAGAAACGTACTATGCATCATTATTGTACCGTTTGAAAGCCAAGCCACAAAAAAGGCCACTTTTGGCGCACAAAAAGTGCTGTTTCATCACGAAGACGCACCGGCTTACACCTCTGCAATGGCAATGGCACAAATACATAAACTGGGCTTCGAATTGATTCCTCATCCACTTCATTCTCCAGATTTGGCTCCATGCAACTTCTTTCTGTTCGCCAACTCGAAAACCTGGCTTGGTGGGAAAATATTCTCGTATGCGTATTTTGCAGACCCCGAGAAATCTCACTTTTCTGAAGCGATGAAAAAATTAGAATCTTGCTGAACTATTTGTGTAGTCTTCGGAGGAGACTCTGCTAAGAAATGAAGGCAAACTTTTAAAGAAAAAAAATTCACTTGCTTTTTCACCAAACTTATCAAACGACCCTCGTAAACGGAGAACTTAGTAATAACTTATCTACTTACGCCAATAAGATACGCAATGATTGGAGCAACAATCACCCCCGTCGTTACAAGCATCACCATCCATTCCTTTGTGGTCTTTGTTACAGTCCCATTTCTTGGCTGGTGGCGGTTTCACTGCTCCAATGACAAGAGCCACACAGAGCAGAACGAAGAAGGCGATAATTTCAAGATTCATTTTGATCGACAAATGAATATACATCTTCGGCTATGATCGCGACTTATATACCATGCAAAGCCCGTCTTATAACCCAACATGGACACGTTTTATCAGTGAAAAACAAACTTATCTCTCTGAAACACGGAAGTCAATTTACGACATACACTGGGACCTCGACATACTTCCCCTCTACTTACAGAATTCCTAAATTTCTGCCAGCTCGCATTCGCGGACGATTTAATCCGAGGGAAGACGCGCGGCGACCTTGACGCAATCACGCAGTACCGTAGCAACAAAGCGGGTAATTTGAAGACTCTCGTGCATATTTCGCATTTATTTTTAAATATACGCGGAAAATTCTCTTTTCATTGATTAGTCTTCATTATTAAAAAAGCTCCATCCTTTATGATAACAAAAGTCTACATTTGTACAAAATCCAGTGATATATGGTAATATTATGTATTCCTACTCGAAATGGTACATACGGACCTGACTGATTACATCGTAGAAATTCTTGGAAGAGCCTCACGGTCAAAGTAGGAAATGCTTGAGACTCGAGCTACCCAGTAAACCAGCTAAAATAAATAAGAGCAAAGTAGTTTAAGATTTACATTTCCGTGTATAAATTACTGAATTTTTTTAAATTTCAAATGAAAAAGGAAATTTATTAACTTAAGGCTTTATCGGCCTTAAGGAATACATTTTCATCATGATATTTGCGCTCGATTTTCTGCGGTCACCGTATAATATATACCAATAAGTAGTTGAAAAGACGATTAAAAAATTATCTTAATGATTCACAATTGGTCCTATGAAGAAACGTTTAACAGCAATTTTATTTGACTTTTTAGAAGCACAAATTCTACTTTCCCGACTTTCTTTTTTATCTCGCGTGGTTTGGCTCAAAAATTAAAATTGAAATATTCCAATATCATTTTCCACACCTAAAAACAAAATATGCCTTCTACCAAAAAATCTTCTAGGACTTCCAAAAAACAAATTTTTCCTATCTTTGACTTTTTTTTATCGTGCATTATTTGGCTCCAAACTTTCTTTTCGTTTCTTTTTTTGAATTTTTTAAATGCTATAACTCATAATTTCTTTTTTATCGAAAAAAGTCATCAAGATAAATTGTTCGACTTTCTGAGTACTACGAATAACCATACATATAATTTTAAAATGAAAAAAGTGGTCTCAAAAATTTTGAAAATGCTTTAACTTTTTGAGTTTTCATCCAAAATGTCTGGCTAACGAACTTGACCTCCGGTTCTCAACACTCAAAGCGTGTACCAAAGGCCAATACAATAGATTAATTCTTTCAAAAGTTATCGTATTCACAGACAGGCATACAGACATACATACAGCCATACATACAGCCCTACATACAGCCATACATACAGACATACAAACAGACACACAGACAGACACATTCGTAAAAACCCGTTTTCCGGGTTCAGAGGGTCTCAAAGCGTGGACATTTGACAAAAACGTTGGGGGGGGGGGGGTCAAATCTTACATAAATCTAATACCTTCTCTGATGAGAATGTAAAAATGTTCAATGTATGAAAGGATTTTCAGAATCGTCTAATTTTGAATGCTTTAATTTAAAATGATGCAATTTGGAATAATGACATTCCAATTTTTACATTACATTCCATTCATTACATCATCATACGTTACACTGCAATTTCAACTCAATGAAAATTGAAGAATTTTATTGAGTTGGAAAGGGAGAAATGTTTGCTTTTAATTTTTTTTCTGAATTGGGAGAGAGAATTTTTTAAAAACATTTCAAATGATTTGAAGTGATGCAGATTTAATACGTTTAACATATTTCGTAATATCAAAAGGAACCATTTTTTATTCATAACATTTTTATTGATTCGAAAGGGTAGAAATTTTTGTTCTTAATATTTTTCTGAATTGTAAGAGGGTATTTTTTGAAAACATGCAAAATTATTTAAAGGTGGACAAATTCTGTACTTTCAACATTTTCTTAAGATCAAAAGAAGAAACTTCTAATTTTCAATTCTTTTTATTTTAAAAGCGAATTTCTTATTTTTAACATTTTTATTCATTTGGAAGATAGGGCATTTAGGTTTTTAACTTGGAGTTGAATTGAAACAAGGAAATTTTTTTGTTTTAAATTTTTATTGAGTTGAAAGGGAGAAAATTTTGGCTTTTTACTATTTCATGAATTGGAACAGGGACATTTTTTATTTATAACACATTTATTGAACTTCAAGGGAGAAATTTTCGTTTTAATTATTTTCTGAATTTGCAAAGAGATTTTTTTCATAATAATTTTGTATTGCAGTTCAGTTTTGATCACTCTAAATTAAAGCAATTTCAGTTTTATTTTTACTTATTCTAATTTTAGCGGCCATCCTGTATATAAGATACTGAACTAAAATATCTGAAATGATATATATATATGTATGTCTATACATTTAGAAGTAGAAAGTTTCATGATAAATGGAACTAATAGTCAAACTGGGATATTTAACTTGAATATTTCAGATTTTATACTTTTAATATAAATAGGTAGATATTGCTCTTCATTATATCTTGTATGTTATACATAGGAGATATCAGATATTATGCCGTAATATCGATATATTATGGTTTAATATCCAAATTTCTAATATCTACTTTCCAATATCTATTTTTCTCCACGCAGGACTAATTTTAGGAAGAATTTAGATAACTGAACAAATTTTCTAAGGTCTCTTTTGAAAATACAATTATAAAATAAAAAAGATAGTCATAGGGACGTTACGATACCAATATAGCGAAAAATGATAGTGAATCGATTTGACAAAAATTTTTTAAAATTTAGAGTAGAGAAACATATCAAGGATCATTTTAAATGTAACTTGTTATCATACTATGAAATTTTGAACGAATCGTACTTCAAACTGCTTAAAATGTCTACAATTCTAAAGTCATTTGATTCTTGAAACCTTACATTGCCAATTTTAAACCTGTTTTAAACTTTCAATTTGCAAAATTTGCTAACTTTAAATTATTTGAAGGAAAGTTTTTGGGGAATTCTTTTTATAAGCTATGAAATATCGATATTTCCCTTGATAAATGTATGAAGTATGTACTAGTGAAGTTCTACTAGATCTTTTAAATTTCAAAAATAATCAATATCTTGAAGAACTTCCCACACATTTTGTAAATTTTAAAAACGAAAGGAGTCATTTAATTTTTATAAATTTGACAAATAATATATTGGGAATTATACGAAGTATAACTAATTTTCGAATATAAGTTCATTACAAAAAATATTCACAAAATTCTTGGTACAACAAGTATATGAATAAAAATTTTGGACAAATTAATAACTTAAAAGATAAGAATTTAAATTACTTTGAATATAAATACAACTTTTTACCTGCAATTTAAATTTTTTAAATTGAATATTTTAAATTTTGAAACTTCAATGCATTTAGTCTGAAGAAACATCGAAACAGGTTCATATGTCTGAATATACTTCCATAAATTATTTTATGTTTATGATTCAGAACCTTATCTCTTATTGTATGAAGACTTTAGTATTTGAATCCCGTGAATTTTCCATCGAGGAGGACAGGTGTTTCCTTATCACCGCAAAAAGCCGAAAGTATTACGACTTTCTTTCAGTTTACGATAAAAAGAGAAATGATTGAATTGTTAATTATTTCGCACGAAACTTATTTTTTAAGTTTTTTGAACTATTTCATGGAATTTAGAATGATGATGTTATTTTATTGACCAGGGTAATCAATTAATTAATATTTTGATGTTAGTGTGTCGATTACTGGTCAACATAATCTCCAAAATTATTTTATGGAATTTTTCAACATTCTATTTCGCAACTACCTTATCATCGTTTTTTTATATTTATGTTTTGAGATGAATTAAAAACTCCCTAAAAATTATTTTTCTCCATAATTTGAGGAACAAAAAATGTCAAAAATGTAAATGAAATGATGAATAAAGGGCCTAAGGTGGTAAGCAAGCAAAACTTGCCCCCGCACGTATCAAGTTCATATTACCACCATAGATGGGTATCCATGTGACATAACAGTTCTCCAAAGACTAACCGAAAAATTTTATTTTTAGGGGAGTTACGGAGGGGGAAAATAAAATAAAAAATGTCATTTTTCTCGAAAACGACTAAACCGATTTCGATGATCGAAATACATGTTATAGTCACCGATAAGACTAGTTTAAAAAAATTTGAATTTTTAAAAATAAAAAAGTAGGGGCAAAAAGATGTAGCGCAGCTGGCGACCCCTACGTGGCCTGTGTGATACTATTATTCTGATTCCGTTATTGACTTATCTCGAAAAGATTGTCAAATATTCTCATGGCATCTTACTGCCTGCCATGATACTAACTTTCTGGATCCGTATTCGCTTGTTCAAACAATACTTGATTATCATCTGTCAGCAGTATTAATTGTACTATATACTTGTGCTTTAAAACACCTCATTTTTTAATTTGAAAATGTTTTAGCCAAAAATAAATTTCAAATGTGCTGGTTGTGACGCTTTTGTGAATAAAAGAAAAGGCAAAAAAAGATAATAAAGAATGCAACTGAAGCAAATGATTTTTCTCTGTCATTAAACCGAATGATAGTTGTTGGTGACATTCTATGCCACAGATGTCGACTTTCTATTTATGGAAAAGATCTCAAAAATAAGTCTGATTCTAAAGAGGAGAACGCCTCTCCTTCCGACAATGAATCAATTAATATTGATCCAACGTTTGAAATTAAACTCAAGTCAAATGATGAAATTCCTGATGTTGAACGCATTCGGCTTCCTATTCAGCGGACTGTTGCAAGTCACAAATATTGTTGCCTCTGCTTTTCCACGACGGATTTAACTACGATCCCTGAAGAACCTCGAACGCAGTCTTATATCAAGAATAAAACATGCATACCACAAGGAAATTGGTGCTGTCGAGCTCATATAATACAGAATCGTATATTTGATGAAGATTTTGGTCTCCTGAAGGTGCATTCTAACACATCAAGTATCTCTGCATTACAGTTGTCCAAAGTAATGAAAACCCTTTCTATAAGGTGTGATCCAAGTTTATTCGATAAAGAACGTGAATAAAGTCTTTCCAAAAAACAATTAGAAGTATTCACAGGATCGAATTGGGAAGAACTCAGTGCTCTCAAAGAGATGTTGATCTCGTTGTGAAACAGCCAATCCCGTTCGGTGATCCAAAGACTCGTAGTCTTCTTCTTCAAATCACGCACTGGGAACTTTAATAAAACGTGATGTATCCGATTATTCTGCCAGTGTAATGAAATCTTTTAAAAATGACGTTTTGCCACATCGTTTCGGTTTAGGTTCTCTTAAAAGAGATAGTCTTATTCAAGACGAAACAACTGATATGGCAAAATAATTGTTCGACATGGACGATCAATTATTTTTAATTTGTGACGGAATATACGCCAGACATCAAAAGAGCACTAATAATGGATATCAGAGGAAATCTTACTCTGAGCAGAAAAATGTTTCTCTTTGCAAAATTTCACTATTTGCCCGACTGACGGCTACATTTTTAAAATTCTTGGACCATATCTTGCCAACTATTGATGCAAAAATTCTAAAAAGTGTTATTGAAGATCTAAGTGGTTTGCGTTATTTTTCGAAAGAAGGTGATATTTTTGTTCTTGATCGCGGTTTTTGAGATATATGTTAAGAGAAAAGTTAAAGGAAGAAAATTTAGAAGTTTTGATGCCTGCTTTGAAGGGAAAAAGAAAACAATTGTCCACGGAAGAATCCAACGAATCTCGTTTTGTCACAAATTTCGGTGGGTAGTGGAATCTATGCACGGCGTACTCAAACAAAAATATCACTTTTTGGATCACAAAATAGACAACAAACTGATACCAGAAATTTGATCATACTTCAGAATCGCGTCGTTCCTCAATAACACTTCCGAAAAAAGACTTCAATTTGATGTAGACACTTTTGATGATATTTTACAAAGAATGCATAGTCAAAGAAATGTGCAGAATACTTTGGCTATTCAGGTAGAAGAAAAAGAATAGCTTCGTCGGAAACTTCCTTTCAAAAGTGTCACATCAGACGACATTTTAGATTTTCCGGAAATGACTGAAAGAGATTTGAAAATCTTGTCCGCTGGAACATACCAACTTGCTCAAGCTGTGTCATATTTGGCGGAACTGGTCAATACAGATGGTAAACTAAGAATTCAATATGTAAAAGATAAGTGAGTGTACTCAAATTAAAAGTTTCAACTCGTCACATTTCACGCACAGCTTATGACTGCTTTTTGAGGTACAAGCCCAATACTATTGGAAATTCTGGTTTGACACATTACACATGTGAATGTGCTAATGGCCAACGCACTAATGGTTGTTGTTCAGACATTGCTGCAGTTGTTTATTATTTATCATATGCTAAGTATTTGTCAAAAATTTCCAAACCTGCAGAAGTACTTAGTGATGTGTTCAAGAAAAGTAACTATATTCCAGTGATTGAAAGTGACAGCGATGATGATTGAAGTAATGAGCAACTCTTATGGTGAGAGGCAAGGGGACTCACCGAAATTAAGCACCCCAAATGAAGTTCAAAAACGTACTGCAACCTCCTTGTGGTAGACTCCGGAAACTAATTTTTATAAGCTAACTGCAGGCGATTCTGATTAAAATATTTGATGCAATATCAAAATCAGTAGATACCATTTATATCGATCTGTGATGTTCCAGGCCTTGAGGTAATGTTACGCGCTATACGCAATACATGCACGGCGCCCCGCGATAGATTTTTTTTTTAAGCCATGAAGTACCCCTATGAAAAATTTGGGTAAGATATATGTTGAAGTAGACAATATAAGCATTTTTTCCAAAAAAATAGAGGTGCATCTCTAAAACATAACCTCAAAAAAAATGTTGGAAATTTTTTCAAGATTTTTTTTACTCCTATTTTTGAATTCAAAAAATTCAAATTTCCTTTTTCTAACTAGTCTTATGGGTGACTATAACATTTATTTCGATCATTAAAATCGCTTCAGTCGTTTCCGAGGAAAATTACTTTTTTGATTTCACTTTCTTTCTCTATAAATTCCCCAGAAATGAAATTTTTAGGTTATCGTTTGGAGTAATGTTATGTCACATGGGTACCCATGTATGGTGGT
>JAUMHM010083527.1:0-13219 GCA_032362435.1 Melikaiella ostensackeni
AGATGTCTCACTTCCAAAAGCCTTGGTGAAGAAAGCAGAGTTTAACAACTTCCTCGAACAGCTCCACGAGAAGAAAATGAACGCAAACTTTCACAGATATGTAAAAGATCGGAACTTGTCGATGGAGCTAACGTTTTCATTCCTTAAATTATCCGGACTTATTTCAGACACAGAGGGTTTTATTTTCGCGTGCCGGAACTGTAGCTGCATCTTACGTCAAGAAGTTCCCAGCGATGGGTGCAGAGCGTGTCATGCACATTCTAAGCACCTATGGCACATACTACCATGGTGTCCCATTCACGTGGGAACTACGTATCTCAACAGACACGATGCGGTCCTAAGAGTGCTTTATTACCGTCTTTGTCGCTCTTATGATTTTAATTGCATCCCTGACCTGCCGAACGCTCCCAGAGAGATAGAGTCAATTGTCGAGAATAATTGTGCAAAATTTACTGGAACTTCCAGCTGAGGATAAAAGTCCCTATTGTACACTCGAGGCCTGACATCTCACTCCTTGACAGAGAGAAACAAAATATGTTCGTGGTCGAATTCTCGGCTCTTGACTTTATGAGCGAGCTGCGGGAAATATTCCGAGAATATTCGGTTAAAATAATTGTTCTTGTCCTCGGATGAAGTTTTGTCTATTAGTGATTTTGAGTTAGACTAATACGAATCTGAAACTTGTTATCTTCAATATGTCGGAACATGGTTACATTATTTCAATCAACAAAAATTTCATCTTAAGTTCTACTTAAAAAGTGAGAATCTCATCATATCTTTAGGAAAAGAAGGAACGTGTGTAGAAAGAATCGTGTAGTGTTGTCATGCGTGACACGGTAAGTGAAACCTAATCTTACGTTATCTTGTTTTGGCACTGCGGTCAGGTGTAACTCCTAATGCAATGCATGTCTAGTTGCTTTTTACTAATGTCAGCAGAATTTCTACTGAGTAATGTCATTTCATGATGCTGAACGAGGATTCTTCGGGCAGGTCTTAAGTATTTTGTCAACATGGAAGATGAACGGTCTATTTCCAGTCTTAGTATACTATTCCGTACGATGAATTTTGCATGGCTAGCAATCGCCTATCAGATTTGAGCTCGAGCAATGTGTCATCTTCTTTTCATAGTAAGTAGTTTTGATAGGGGCTTCATCTACAGGCTTTGTTCTAAATTTTTAGTTAGTATTAAGATTTTTCCATGGAAGCTTTGGACTCTAATATTAGCTCTCTGGTTGCTAATGTTCTTCAAGACTCAGAGTCACAGGGGGAAGTGACTTTTGACATCAATAGTGCACCGGAATTGTCTTCTGTTAGTAATTCAGAAGCTTCGATTCATTTTGACTAGTTCCATTTTGATACCAGTGTCGGTTTACCATCGACTTGCGTAAATTATAATACCAGTGACAGTCTACCATCGACTCGTGTAAATTATAATACCGGTGATAGTTTATCATCGACTAGTGTAAGTTATAATACCGGTGACAGTTTATCGTCGACTAGTGTAAATTATAATTTTGACTTCGGTTTAGCAGCGAGAAGTATTCTTTATAACCTCAGGAGTATTCCTGTTGCTCTTACCTCCGTATCTAAAGTGGAAAGTTTGTCTCGTCGGGTTTACAGAATAGAAGAAATACTGGGAATTTATCTGTTTGCTTTTTAGAAGTCACAGAGGATCGTGGCTCCCTTAGTTCTTACCAAAATATGTCGGGATTTGCTTGGATAAGACGTCTCCAATCAAGATTTCGTAGTGGTGTAAGGCTTAGATTGCAGGCGTCCGGGTGTTTTAATTCAAGTGCCTTTACTGGAATTAAAGCAAATCATACTTGCAAAAAGAAAGGAGTTTCTTCGCAGAGGTTTCTCCGTCGACTCAAATTGATGAGCTTTGTTTCCATTCAAGTTGATACTGTGTATTTCAGTTCCGGCTGTCGAATAGTTTTGCTTAATTTTTGTTATTAAGTGCTCACTTTTTGTTTGATTTTGTGTTTTCTAGTTGTTTCATTCAAGCGAGAGATCCAGGGGCGTCTTCCAATATCGACCTTTTTGGACAGGGTTCTATGCCTCATGACGAGCCTAAATCATAATATTGGAGTCCAATATTCTTTGAAATTTCGTTTTAAGATGGGCTTGCCTGATTCCAGAGCAATTTTCTTGAATCATGGATTGAAGAGGAAGGGGGGGGTGGCCCCGTAAAAATACTCCTCTGTCATACAATCCATTGTTTACCGTTTTATCGTCAGAAGAGAAAGAAGAGGTGCAATGAGCTTGGAGAGAATCCTACATCAATTTCCGGGGACTCTATGAGTTAGTGTGTGCTCATGTTTCACTTCGGTAGCCTCCTCCTACGAAGGTGATTAATTTCAATTTCTTGTTTATCCTTAAAGTTTAAATTAGCACTTGAGTCTTATTTCCTTTATCTAACGTTTGCTTCATTATTTCAATTCCAAAATCTCAAGTGCTGTGGTTGGATAATGACTGGGTCGAGTGATCCTTCTGCTTTGTTTCAGCAGCCCAACGATGATTCTCTTCATGCTACTCTTCTCTTAAGGATTATACGCTTCAGTGCCCGTGTTTATTTGTGTTTTGAGTGAAAACAAAACAATTTCCTTTTGAATGAGCTTTGTTAGCGTCACTTCAAACTTTAGATTTCTATAAGATTTACTTTAGATTCATGAATAGGTAGTTCGCTTTCAAATTTTTCGGAAACAGTATCTTGTTGTAAATTTACAAATTTTTATCATCTTGAATGTATGGTTTATGTTTTGTCTGAGCTTGAAACTAGAAATAGTTTCAATTAAATGGAGATCTAAATTCATATTGACAAGCAAGTTTAATTATTTTAAGGGTGTATACTCGTATCTTTCGTAATTTTTGTAATTGATGATTATTTTGTAGTGATAATTTGCTAATTATAAGTCTCTCAATAGAGAATATAACGTAGTATTTATTTTTGAGTGTACTTATAAATGTTACTTCTCTACGAGTACGACTCTATTTTTTGATGATTTATAATAAACCTTCTAAAATTCTATAGTTGTACGGATGATATTGTTGATGATTTTAGCTTTATTTTCCATTTGAATTCTTACAAGAGAAACAATCACCAATATCATCTCGTTGAAAGAGGTTGATTATTATATTTTGGATTTGATGCTATACAATTTACGACCCATTTTCAAAAAATCTTTTGTGAAGTTAAATAGTTTGGAATTTACATTTGTCAGCTTTTACTATGATCAAATCACAGACAAGCATTCACTCGTTTTTGCATAAAGTTGCTGTTAAACTCTTTCGTATTAGTTTAAAGATGGTGAAAATTATATAGTTGATTAGAGACTTATAGTTTTCAATTACCATATTAATACCTATCTTCTGTTCTGATAGAAGCAGTTAGTTGGCATATTTCTTGTAGATTGTTGTTTCGCTCATTTCCGTGTTTTTCGGTCTTCATTCTTCAAATTTGGTTGCTTGAATCTTCTCAAAATGATTTTTCATCATAACCTGTTGCAATATGGTATCCAAGGAGCCATATTGTCGAGTGATGTTATATTGAAGTAGGCGTTTTCTTCTGCTGCAGGTGGTACGTTAGAACGATAGTATTACATTTTATGCGGTATGGCCATGATTATGATGTCGACGTCCAAAAAAGATTATTGATATCAACAAGAAAGTTTGCTTTGATTTTAGTAACAGAAGAAACAAAGAGACATTTGATAAGACTACTAATTATTCAGAAAATCTATTTTATATCTTGTTATAAAAGATTGCCATGCAAAAACACACTATCTAAATGAGAATGTCAAGAAGACTCTTGATAATTTGAATAAATAAGTACCAGATTACATCATCAAAGAATGCCTTGAAAGAAAAACTCAATTCAATGAAAAAGTCTTTACTAATAATTGAAAACATGAACGAAAATTTGAGAATATTCTCAATATCCAAGGTGATATACAAAAATTGACTCTAAATATTCACTTGGTTCTTTTTCAAGACTAACCTGACCCATGGTTTTTGAATATTTTTAACGTAGAGATTCCACAAAAAGTAATTTACGTTCTAAAGTTGGGTGAAGTCTTCAGAAACAAACATAGCGAAAAAAATATATATTCAATTCCTTGAAATCATTAATGATATTGTAGCCAATATTTAAAAATTACCTGAAAACAAAATACAAGAATTCAGGGAAAGATTTATGGGTTTATCGAATGAATTAAGCGAATTAAGCGAAGGATTATTTGGAACAAAACTTTTTTTTTTAACGTCATCCTGCATTATTGATCACTAAGGCTGATAAAGGAAGTATTACAGTTGCAATATTAAAAGATGTTCATAATCAAAGAATGATGCATATCTTAAATGATGAAGATAGTTTTGCAGTTATTCCAAATGATCCTATAAAAATGATTCAAAAAGGTGCATTAAAAATTCTGAAGAGATTAAGACTTAGAAAATGTTTGGGAAACAATATCGAAAGGTGCGACATTGAGACAATTTACTCAAATCTATCTCTTGCCTATGGCCTAGTAAAAGCTCATGAAGCAGAATTTCCTTTACGACCGGTTATTCTGACAATAAGTTCACACACGAGAAAATAAGAAAAACTTCTCAGTAAATTTATCAAAGAATCAGTTACTCTTCCTGCAAGATCAATTAAAAACATTTTTGCCTTTTCAAAATTAATCGACTAAGTAAAAATACTAACAAATCACATTTTTGTCTCTTTTGACGTAAAAGCCATATTTTCTAATATTCCATATGCAAGAGTTAAACTAGCTATTAAGAATAGATGAGATACAATCAAACTTTACACTAAAATTATGAAGAAAAAATTTCTTGATGCTATTGAATATGTTTTCAATTCCGTTTATTTCAAATTCAATGGTACTTTCTATAAACAAAAATTTGGTACTCCCATGGGCTCAGTATTGTCTCCAATTATTGCTGAAATTGTGATGAAAGATTTGGGAAATGAATTTTTTAATTTTGAGTTGGACTTTTGTGCAATATATGTGGATGATTCTATATTATCTTTACATGCACAAAATGTAGATACCCTACTTAATGTATTTAATAGTATACGTCCAAGATTACAGTTAACTGTTGAAACTGAAACAAAAAGTGACAGGGGAGCCTTCCTGCCCCCACGAGACCTTGTAAAGGGGTAGGGGTGGAAGCTACATTATTCCTGTGACCAGTCACGGGAGTGATTTTCAAGGTACTTCTAGAATATTTTCTTATGGTACTTTCATCATTTTTTTTTTAATATGCAGCAAACTCGTTAAGATAGGAAAAAATTAAAGAGCACGATTACGCGAACGCAGGACAGCAGCGTTACTAGTTAGTCGCTTTAACTACTGGACCACGGCAAATCACAGTATAAAGAAAATTGAAGCCGGTAGTGATTGGGCTAAAAGTATAGTAGTTCTTGTTTAATGTATATTTTATTTTTTCCTTCATTAATATGCAGCTGAATTCAAAGAATGTGTGAAAAATGCTAGTTATCCCTAAATTCGGGACGACTAGCCTCATGGTGAAAATAGGCTAGTCGTCTCGAATTTCGGGACGCTGAGACACTTCGAATTTACAAATTTGAATGTGGACAAAGTGGTGCTGTTTATATAGGGCAAACAAGGAGATCAATTGAAACACGAAAAGATGAATATAAAAATAATTTTCATAGAAGTGCGACATATTACTCGGTCCATACAAAACATAGACCTACACATGGACATGACTTCAATTGGGATGATGTTAACATTTTTTATCATAATGTTATTTATTACATTACATTACATTACATTACATAATGTTATTTACATTTATTGTACATCTGTCTCTAATGAGCCGAAAAAGCAGGTAGTCTCGGAATCTATTTTTGAATTGTGGAATTTTTGGGTATTCTTTTTCAGTACACAAAAAAGTTTTATGATAAAAAAGATTTTATTTCGATATTTAAGAGATTTCAGAAGAGAGATATTGAGCAAAGATTGGTTCCAGTCTGCAGAGTCGCCTATGAATACTTAAGATTTCTTTTAATTGCGGTATAACGGGTAACTCAATTTACCAAAAGATATCTATTTTACTTTAATATATTTCAAAAATTTGAGGAAGTTAGCAATTTCTTAGGAATGTGTTATTGGTTTGGATTATTACCTTTTTCTTTTTGAAAAATGGAATGATTTGAATAGATTGGTTCTAACTCAACCCACAAAATTATTTATTGAAGTTCTCTAACAAAAACCGTTCTAATCCTTAGAAATCTTCGAATCTATTTATGCATTTGAAATCTTTTAATTCTTTTGGAATTCTGTAAAACTCCTTGAGGTTATTCGAAATCCTACTTCAAGTAAATAAATAGATCACTCGTTTGCGGTTTCTCTATTTTTCGTATCGATTAATTCAATATTTTAATGTTATTTACTTCTCTTGTGATATTAATATGATGATTTTCTATGATTTTGCTGCGAAAAATATTTAACAGGTTTCCTTCATAGTTTATTCAACAGTTTATATACCTTATACGAATTCAATTCAGAATAATTATATAATTTTTAACTTCTTATTTGAAGAAATAAACAATTTTGAGAGTTTAAATTGTAAATTTTTCAATTTCAAGCTCGCTCAATTATAAATTATACAAATTTTAATATTTGATTTCAAAACACAGTTTAATTCGAGATCAATCTCAAATCTTTCAAATTGTAAATCAGAATGAAATTGATAATTGGAAATTAATATTTTTGAAATAGATATATCTTGCTTTTTATTTACTACGTTTCTTTGATTTCCCTTTTCAGTTAAGAAGTTTTGTATGTTTTCATGATACATAAAAGAAGCCTAACTTTTTGACTTCTGATATTAGTTTCAGTAAAAATAATCAAATTGCTGAAACCTTCTGAACCTGAAAAACAGTTTTTCATGAACGTGTCTGTCTGTGAGCAAGATAACTTTTGAAAGAATTAATCTATTGGATTGGGCTTTGATACACTTTTTAAGTGTCAAAAATTGAAGTTAGTTAGTTATCAACGGATTTAGGTTTTCTTTTTCTTGTTTTACAGGAAAAAGGGATTACTACAAGTTTTGTTTGAGAGTTTTTTTGATAAAAGCAAAATTCTTGACATAGTTAACGAAGAAAATGTTGTGCTTTTTTGGACTGCGGCAGAGCTACGGGTCGCTGTAATCATCCGAAACAAAAAGTCAAACAAGATCAATGAACCCGAATAGACTGGCTATCGTCAGACACGGAGATATTTTTTATTTTTGAGAAAATGTTGGCCGTTTTTTGTTTTTTGTTTGCATTATTTTGTTAATTTTCAATAATGGCTTTTCCGGAAGTTATGAAATGAAAAAATCCCCGTGTATGACGAGAGATAATCTATCTTAAAATGCGCTACAAATATTTGAATCAAATCGGATGAGTGTTTTTGGAGAAACCTCTGCCGCAGTGGCATAAAACATGGTTTCGAGAAAAACGCATTTAAAGTTTGAGGTACGAATTTCAGCCAGAGTTTTACAAATCAAAATTTTCTATTCAAAATGATGTTCTGGTAGTAATTCTTCACGGATTTCGATATTTTTTGTTGAAAAATACTCAGCATTAAAATTGGAAGAAAGTTGTCGAGTCTGATGTACGAATTTGTTGACGTACATAATTTTGCATGAGCAAATCCTTAACGGGGCCGTACAAAATCATCTGTATATTCGACAATTTTCAAAATATCACCACAAAAGTCTTACAGCATATTTTTGAAACTATATCTTGTAAGCCAATGGTCGGATTCAGAACCCCCTGAAAATTCGTCAATTTGTAGACACGAGCCTTCACTCAAGCTCCTCTCGTTGGCACCGATCTTCCAACCATCCTCCAAACACCGTAAGTTTTTACACGCGTTCTTCCAATTTTCTTTCTCCTTTTTTTTCCCCGATTTATTTGTGTTTCTCTTTTTGATTAAGTCCCTGTTTCCAGTCATTTAATTTTTCCTCTACCTTCGTTTCTCCCTTAGTCCTCCATCATCAACCTGATACCTACAATCTTTTGCCAGCGTCACAATTGTTTTCCCTTCATATTGTTATTTCTTTTTATTTTTTTCGAGACACGCTGGTCGCCCGGCTGGTGTCATCCCGGTCTCTCACCAATACCCCGACTTCTCCGTCGGGTTCCATTAAGGAATATTTTTCTTTTCAAAATATATTTCTTTATGACATTTCAAGACACGCTTGTCGGCCCTACTGGTGCTTACCGGGTCTCCCATCGACGCCCCGACTCCTCCATCGGGTCATGTCCTGGGCTTTTTTTATTTTATGGACCACCCGGCACTATTTACCCACGCTCCCGAAAGTTTCCCTGGAAGTGGATATTCCTTGGGTCCTGCCGCCTCCTGCCTTCTTCAGGGAGCTGCGCACCACTTTTCCTCCAGCCAACATCATTCGGCGAGGGAGGAAATTAGAGCAGTTCGAGGCCTCTCCAGCGCCGTCACGATCTCACAGTACCCGGGTTACAGCACCCAGATCCAGAAGTTCGGCCCTGCTGTCGTCGATTTATCCCCATGGTTAGCCTTTCCTCCCTCCAAGGGGCTGCCTTCGCCGACGAACTCATTCCCGCTGAGGTACTTCGCTCAACCAAGCTCCCCTGTCATTCTTGCTTCCGGGGCTCTCGATTCATCGGAAGTATACGATCAGGCTCAGCCTCCAGCACCCAGGGGCGCCTTCCTCCCACCCCGGGGAAGTGATGCCAGGTCCGGGAAGCAGGACACACTGACCTCGCCTTCCCCGCTACGCTACAACTAGACGCCGAAGAATCCGGTGACGACGTCTTGTTTTTGGCGGCAGAGGGATCTCCGGAGAGTTTCTCTCCCTCTCTTTTGGGCTTTCCACCTCTGAAGTAAGCAAGACGCGAAGATTCTGAATTCTCTCGAAGAAATCTTCGCTTCTAACTCGAATCTCACCTCACCACTCTAACCTCCTTTCAACAAAAAAAAAAATAATCAGTTCGACTTGACAAGGGACACAGAAGTCCCCTGTCTTGCTTCGACAACTCGTCGCTGAATATGGATGGCTTTTAGGCCTAGCAGCGGCTTCTCCATCAACAGGATGTCCGCCGCATCCTGTTAATACCCCCCCCCCCCCACAGTCGGCGAAATCAGATGCGGTTCATGTCCCGCCTTGACGCCTTCCTTAATAGAAGGAACCAGGTCCCCGAGACTACACATCACCCAATCACTCCTTCGGCCATCACTCAATCCCCCTCAACCCAGGGTGGAGATTAAGCTCAGCCCCACCTTTTTCTTCATCAGAGCATCGTCTTCCCTTTGAGCCTTCTCGGCACTCACCCCTGACCACAAGCCAAGCGGACACCCCTCCACCGCATAAAAACAAATCCAAATATCTGATAGGCCACAATCCCCTTAGTGCGACAGATATCATATAAGAAACAAGGAAATTAAAAAAAAAAATTCTGAAAATTTCACAGTGGTGTAGTCCTTTAAAAAACGAACTATGCCTTCTGCTAAAAAATATTCAGGAGGAAGTTTACAGGTCTTCGTAAAAGCAACAATTTTGATATCTCAACTTTTTTCGCATCTCGCATTATTTGACTCGAAATTCGAATTTTCGATTTTAAGAAAATTTGAGTTTTAGTTCAGTTTCAGTTCTAAGAAAATTTGAGTCTCTTCTAGACTTTTTTTCATATCGTGCATTGTGTGGCTTAAAATTTTCATTTTCGTTTGTTTTTTTGAGTTTTGTAAATGCTGTAACGCTGATAGAATTCGTGCTCTTCAAAAATCAATTGAAATTGCCGTGAAACATTTAATTATAGGACCAATCGTAAATCATCAAGATAATTTTTCAATCGTCTTTCTAATTATTCATTTGTTTATATTATACGGTGAGCGCAGACAAGCGAGCACGAAGCGCAAATATTATGATGAGAATGTATTCCTTAAGGCCGATAGGACCTTGAGTAAATAAATTTCCTTTTTCATTTGAAATCAAAAACAAATCTAGTAATTTTAACATAAGCAACATGTAACACCGAGCGCAAAGCGCGACGACTGAATCACGGCTGAAATGTAACATATTTGTATTTATGATTCAGCTCAAAAATCCATAAAATTCGGAGAAATGTCGATATAGAAAGATAAAAATTATGCACATAACACTACGAACATGCATACGCAAAGTCCACTGTGAAAAGTTCTTATAGCGAGGAAAAAATCTTATCAAAAAGCATAAACATAGCTGCTGTTGTTTGTCACTTGTTTTCGATATTTCTTTTTATTTTAAGTTGAAAGAAAAAAATGAACCCTGGTTTCACACCAACACAAGGTCGTTTGATAAGTTTGATGAAAAAGCAAATGAAATATTTTCTGAAAATAATTTGCCTCCATTTCTCAACATAGTCTCCTTCGAGGGCTTCACACTTAATCCGGCGAGATTTCACTTTTTTCACCCCTCAAGAAAAGTAAGATTTTTTGAGGTCTGCGAAATACGCATTTACGGCATCGATTACTTCTTCATTGGACAAGAATTTTTCCCCACCGAGCCAGTTCTTCAAGTTGTGGAATAGAAAGAAGTCGCGCGGAGCCGAGTCTGGAGAATAGGGTGGATGAGGAATCAATTTGCAGCCCAGTTCGTGTATTTCCGCTATTGCGATTGCGGAGGTGTGGGCCGGTGGAACAGCACTTTTTTGTGTAGTAATCGTGGCCGTTTCCTTGTTTGTAGCTCGGCTTTCAAGTAATCCGATAATGATGCATAGTACGTTCCTGTTACAGTTTTACCCTTTTCCAAGTTATCAATGAGGATACTTCCTTGGGAATCCCAAAATACTGTGGCCATCACCCTCCTAACTGACAAAACAATCTTCGCCTTCTTTAGCGCACTCTCATCAGGCAGTACACATTGCTTTGACTGCTGCTTTGTTTCGGATGTATAGCAGTGGATTCAGGTTTCGTCTGTAGTCACGAATGGACCCAAAAAGTCCTGTGGATTTCGATTAAACTTCGCCAAACACTGTGCTGAAACGTTTTTTCGGTTGCGCTTTTGATTGGGAGTCAGCAATCGTGGCACTTATCAAGCACACACCTCAACCTCCAGTTTTTCGTGCGAGATATTATACACTCGTTCAGTGGAGATGCCTCCAACCTCAGAAATCTCACGCACCTTGATTCGACGATCTTCCATTCCTAGAAATATTCCCTGCCCTGTTGATAATTGAGGTATGTAACCCGTTTCTTCGTCTTGGTTTTCAATGATTAAATAAATGTCAGGTTTCGATCGTGCTGGTAATATAACGGTGTCCTTCGACGCGAAAGGGTACGGGATTAGATTCACTTCCAAACATCTTGCTGCATAGTTGATTTCAACACTGTTGTCAGTAAATAAACTCTGAACCCAGTATACCGTCATCGTCAACCGGGACTTCTTTCGGAATTATGTTAAAGGTCGTTAAATATCGGAAGACTTCTATTTTTACTTGTCCCAGAGTATGGACAGGATGCGTCGAATATTTGATCGGCAATTTCTTTTATTCTGGTTGCATAGGACAACACACTTTCCTTCTCCTACGTGTACGTGCAACCTAATTCGCCCTGTAATTGATAAACCGTTTTTGAAGGAGAGTAAATTTTTTCCAACCGGTTAACTAATTCATCTATCCTATCGAATGTCATCCCGTAGATGCTTTTTCTCGCCTCGCCTATAATTTTACTACGAATCATCTTCACTGGATTCTGTTCAACTACGGGTATGGGAGGTAGGATTCGCTTGGCTTCTTCGCACCCTCTATAAAGTGTGCGAATGGGACGCTTCGCCCATCGAAATGGGGACAACTTTTCAAGAATCTTTGAGGGAGACCTGTTGATTGTTGGGTAGGGACATGGTTAGTTGAATGATTTCAATCTCAGAAGTGTTCAAATTTCGCACGAAATCATTAAAAGGGTTAGTATTATTTATGGGGGCTGGTTGTGAGTTCACAACAGGACTTTCAGTAAAGGACGAAAAATTATCGATATTAGGGAGCAAAGGATGTCCGTCAATTTTGGCTAAAGAATTTTCTATGGGTGTAATTGTAGAATTAGCTGCCGCAAAGGTGTCGTCGCTCAAATTAACTAGAGCTTTACTTGCATTTGAATCGTTGGAGCCTTTTATACTACTGTCGTTAGAAACCTTGTAATTTTTCAAATAATCCAATGATGGTGAGCCCTTGATTTTGAAATTTACCTCCTTTCTAGACTGATTTATAGGTGTTTGATTCAGACCTTGGGGTTGATTACCTTCACCTTCATTCAATACACTTAAGCTTACACTAGTTTTGTCAAGGCACAAATTACTACTACCCGTCAAAGTTTCATCTGAAGTCTCCAAAAAAATTTCACCCGCGAATTTTGAATTAGTATTTTTAAGGGGTGGACTGTGTATTACCTTGAGTTTAGGTTTTTCTCCCAAATTAAAGGAAATACTGCGTTACATTTCAGGGTTGGTATTCAAATCTCTGGAATCGGCTTGCGCTCTGGTTTGACTTCGAGTAAGTCTTCGGTTTGCGGAGTTTTTATTGGACATGAGGTGACGTTTTATAAGAACAGAAGGGTATCACTTGCACTTTGCTCGAAAAATTTCCGATTTTTAGGTTCTCTGAGAGTTTTACTTCATTGATTTTTCTTTTTTTGTCGAGCCATTATTCCAGCTTTATTAAGCATAGATTCAAAGATTTCGGAAAATTCTTCCAAGGAATCAGGTTTACTTGTTGTTGGACTATTCAAGGATTTAGTTTCCAGCTCTTTAGTTAATTTGTCAAGTTTAATTCGGAGCTCGGTACGCTCCTGAATTTTGCGTTGTTGTTTTCCTCCACGATGTTTAATTTTCTTTGGCGCGTTTTCAGGCATTTGATATTTTTTGTTCAGGAGATTACATAATAATATTAATTATTTCCTCTCGGGTTGAGATCATTTTGTCGATTTTTGGGATCAAATTTCTGAGGTCATAATTTTCCGTTGTGTTTTGTTTATTCACTTGGGTATGGTCCGTAGATACTACGATTTTAGATTTTAAGAGATTTTCCTTTTTTGCTACTTCTCGTTCCATAGCGCGTGCGCGTCTTTCGCGTAACCTTCTACATGCACGAGGTGCTTTTTCCAAATTTTATTTTACCGGATGAGGAGGCCATGTATAATTATTCAAGCCGGTTAGCAAGCTGGACT
Organism: Melikaiella ostensackeni; assembly: GCA_032362435.1. Taxonomy (NCBI): domain Eukaryota; kingdom Metazoa; phylum Arthropoda; class Insecta; order Hymenoptera; family Cynipidae; genus Melikaiella; species Melikaiella ostensackeni. The sequence continues at coordinate 13,194 of JAUMHM010083527.1, forward strand.
ACATTTTGTTTCAGTCTCAAGCCAGA
>JAUMHM010083528.1:0-13218 GCA_032362435.1 Melikaiella ostensackeni
GCAATGTTCACGAAACGTCGACAAGATTCGTAGTTTTGCACACGATTGAAACCCGAAACACCTCCTTTCATCATAAAACGAACTGTCTAGCGTTACGGAATTTTCCGTGAGAATAACCTCTTTCCGTCTCGTCCAGGGCTAAAGTTACGGAATTTTGCGTAACTCTAGCCCTAGCGCTGAAATTATGTTCTCAAAAACTATCAAAAAAGTATCTTCAAAAAAGTTTCCCTGGGCTCACCGAAAATATTTCTTCTACTTTCATCCAATTCCGGTGAACCTAGACACGGTCTTCTAGGAATGAGAAATGCAATTCAATAATATATAATTCAGTGAGGGGCTGGTGGACAATGAATTCAATGGGTACAATTATTGTAATAACAATGTTAAAGATAAAGTGTCGAAAGGAATAGATGAGTTTTCTATTTAAAAATTAATTTTCAACAGAAAAAACAAATTTTCAACAAAATAGTTGAATTTTCAACTAAAGTGATGAATCATCAATTTGAAAAGTTAATTTTCAACGAAGAAGATCAACTTTTAACCAAGTCGTTAAATTTGCATTCCGAAAATATGAATTTTCAAACAAGAAGATAAATTTTCTATCACAAAAGACGAGTTTTCAACAAAATACATGAATCTTCAACTAAGGAAGAGAAATTTTTAACCAAATAGTTAAATATGCAACTAAACAATACAAATTTCAAGCTCAAATAGAATATTTGAATTTTCAGCTAAAAAATTAATGTTCAACCAACAGAAAATTATTTTAAAAAATAGTTAAATAACGAAAGAGATGAATTTTCAACAAAGTAGTTCAACTTTCAACCAAAAACGTTTTAGTTTTGAATCAAAAACAGTTGAACTCAACCGAAAACAAGAATTGTCAACAAAATACGTTAATTTGAATCCAAAGAGATGAATTCTCAACTAAAAAAGTTAAATTCCCAACAAAAAATGGTATAGTTAAATTTTCGATAAAAAAGTAATTTTCCAATGAAGAAAGATGAGTTCTCAACGAAAAATGATGAATTCTCAACAAAAAATGTAATAATTGATATTCAACCAAAAAACATTTAAGATTAAAATCAAAAACAGTCGAATTCAACTAAAAAAAAATTTTCTACAAAATAGTTAAATTTGTAACCAAAGGGATGAATTTTCAATTAAAAAAGTTAAATTTCCAACAAAAAATGGAATAGATAAATTTTTAATTGAAGAAATAATTTTTGAACGAAAAAAGATAATTTCTCAACGAAAAATGTAATATCTGATATTCCAACCAAAAACATTTTAGTTTAAAATCAAAAACAGTCAAATTCAATCAAAATCAAATTTTCTACAAAATAGTTAAATTCGTAACCAAAGAGGTGAATTTTCCACTAAAACAGATTAATTTTCAACCAAACAGTTGCATTTCCATATCTAAAGACGAATTTTCCTACGAAACAGTAGAGTTTTCAACAAAAAAGTTAATTTTCAACCAAAAAGATGAATTTTCAACCAAGAAGATCAGTTTTCTACAAAAAAGAAGAATTTTCAACCAAGTACATGAATCTTCAACTGAGTACATGAATCTTCAACCAAGAAAGATGAATTTTCAGTCAAAAAAAGAATAGTCAAATTTTCAGTTAAAAAATTAATTTATACAAAAAAAGAAACGAATTTTTGACAAAATATTTAACGGATAGATATTTAAACGGATTTTCAACAAAAAAGTTGAATTTTCAACAAAAATGGAATAGCTGAATTTTTAATTGAAAAAATCAATTTTCAACGAAAGAAGATGAATTCTCAATAGAAAATGTAATAATTGATATTTCAACGAAAAAATATTTCAGTCTGAGATAAAAAACAGTTGAATCCAACCGAAAAAACGGATTTTCAACAAGAGAGTTGAATTTTCAGTCAAAAGAGAAAAAGAAATTAACCAGATTGTTGTAATCTCAGGCCAAAATGGCGAATTTTCTACAAAATATTTAATTTCTCAACCCGCAAATATGAATTTTCAACCTGGAAAGACGAATTTCCTGTAGAGCAGTTGAATTTTTCAACGAAACGAGTAATTTTCTATCAATTTTCTTGTATTTTGAACAAAATAATTAAATTTACAATTAACCTCAACCAGTAATAGTTGAATTTTCAACCAAGGAGATGAATTTTTAACTAAACTGGTGAACCTTCAACTGGTATAGGTCAAAGTTCACTTAATGAAACTAATTTTCAACCAAAAAAAAAATTAATGTCCAACTCTGGAATTAACTTTTTTTTCTTCCTGAGGGTGTTTCTATAGATTTCCGAAAATTTTGAATTTCAGAGTGGGAAAAAAATTTCAATTTTCCTATATTAGGCTATAAGTCTCTATGGCTATCTGCCATCACAATTTGAGTAGTGAAAATGAAAAAAATAGTTACAAACGCAATAAAATAGATTGATGTCGTGAAAAATACTTGTGAAGAACATTTCGAAAGTAACTAAAAAGCAACGATTTTTATAGTTACTGTTACTGAAAAAAATGTAACTAGTTACCAATTCGTTACTCATTTACAAAAGTCATTTCGTTACCACTATCGTTACCACAAAAATCAACTAGTTACAGTAACTAGTTGAAAGGAACTATTTACTACCCCTCATTGCAAAATACTTATGCATTTGTAAAACTAAACAACATGATATATTCTTAACCCTTTCAAAGAACAAAAAAATCCTTTTTTATTATTTTCTGTAATATGTGTAATTCATTCTGAATATATATTTTGTAACAAGACGTACGAAAAACAAATTAAATAATGAAAGTGTTAAAAATTAAAGAAAAAAAATATAAATGAAATTACCGCAACTTCAAAATACTTAGAAAACATGAAGCAACTATCCAAAAAAGATGTTCAATAGCAACGCAAATATTTAAAAAATTATTGAATTTATTATAAACAAATAAGTGAACGAGAATGGTTTCGTGGCCATTAACAACGATTCGTCACTTGATTCGCACCGAGTTTGAACTATTCATGGACAAAAAGAGTTTTTTCGATGAATTAATAGAAGTTCATAGATAATTTCTTATTTTATAAGCAAATTTTATAAACAAATATCCATATCAGGTATTTATGATGAAATAAATGAAGTTTTTTCTACGATATCGATCGTATATTACATGTGAATAAAACCTAAGTATCATATTTGGTCATTCAATGAAAATTGTCAATTGTTTAAACAATATTAATTAACAGATGCACTATTTGGCTATTTTTGGACGTACAAACTTGGTCCTTTCGACGCAATCAACTGTAAATAACTAATTCTACATTTTCAAGGACATTTCGATGACAATAAATAATTTTTATTGTAAACAACAATTGTTTAAAGAAATTTTTATCATGTTATGAATTTGTGAATAAAATTCGACTCTTTCACGGACATTTGATAATTATTTAAACAAACTGAATTAACAAGTGCATTATTTGGCTGTTTTTCAGCATTTAAACTTTGTTCTCTTAGCATAATGAACTGTTAATAACAAATTTTCAAACTCTTTTTTAGACACTTAGATAAGGATCTACTATTTTTATTGCTGGTTGTGGTGCCAATATTAATTTTTTCCGGGAAGTAAATATATTACATGCAGCATCGATGATATCAGTAAAACAGAAAGTGTTTTATTAGAGTTAGTTTGATTTTCATAATATCTCCACATGTGAAATACCTGCTGAAATCTCATATTATATACCGTGTACAGCTACGATAAATGAATTATTAATAACAATAAAAATAATGAATTGCTATCGAATTATCTGAACGAAATTAAAAAATTTGTTATTAACAATTGATTGCGCTAACAGAACAGAGTTTAATGTTGAAAAATAGCCAAATAATGCATTTGTTAATTAGGTTTGTCCGAACAATTACCAAAAGTTAGCAATTCATAGCAAGGAGTCACTGCTGAATAACTGGCTGTTAAGTCCGTGAAAAAAGTAGAATTTTATTTAAAAATACATAACATGATGAAAATTTGTTTCAACAATTGTTGTTTACTATAAAGATTATTTATTGTCATCGAAATGTCCTTAAAAAATAGAAGGTGTCATTTGAAGTTGATTGCGTTGAAAGAACTAAGTTTGCACATCCAAAAATAGCCAAATAGTGCATTTGTTAATTAATATTGTTCGCACAATTATCAATTTTCTTTGCATAATCAAATATGATACTCAGGCTTCATTTTCAGGTGATATATGATTCATTGCGTTGAAAAAACTTTATTTATTTCATCATAAATACCTAATATGGATAATTGTTTATAAGACTTGCTTATAAAGTAAAAAATTATTTATGAACACACATTAATTCATCTAAGAAACTCTTTTTGTCCATGAATTGTTCAAATTTAGTGCGAATCAAGTCACGAATCGCTGCCAATCCCCACAAGACTATTTTCATTCACTTATTTGTTCATAACAAATTCAATAAATTTTTAAACATTTGCCTTGCTATTGGACATCCTTTTTGAATAGTTGCTTCATGTATTAAGGTATTCTTGAGTGAATCCAAGTATTTTTTCGAAACCGGTGCACTTCAAAAGTCAATTTTTTTTCATTTTTGTTATGAATAATTTTTTTTTAATCAAACATGACAGTTCGATACAGGATTTCATAAAGTTCCATTTAAAAAAAAACGTTGAATTCGGATAACAATTGTCTTCTGAAAATCAATTTGTCTATGGGCGTTTTTTTGTTCCACTGTGAAGCGTCGCTGTATTTCCAAATATATTCAAAATTAAATATTAAGTCACAAAAAAAAAAGATTCTTTGATTCTTTGGCTTAAAGAATTCGTTTTTTGTTCCAATGAAAATTTGTCATTAATTAAAAATGATTTTTTTCCTTTTGAAGTTATTTTTGGTTAAATGAGAAAAAATTATATTGAAGAAACATTTTCGTGAATTCAGGACAAATAATTTGTTGAGTGGTGTTGCTCTAATTATTGCACAACGCACCATATTTTTTTTATCCTCATGGAGTACTGATGAAAATATGTAAAAATCGTATATTGCGCAATTGAGGCAATACAAATACAAATTGCTAATCGCGCCCAGAGCCAGTGTTCTTAATTAGAACTCGAGCAAGCAATAAAATATTGCGTGTTCAGTAAGTAAACTACACAATGACATTGTACGGGTTGACTCATGTTTTTTAGAAAATTATTATTTGTCAAGAGTTTAAGAAAGGCGCGTGTGCAAAATGATCTCAACCTTCAGAAAAATTTCCTACTGCAAATACAAATACGGGTGAATGTGATACGAAATACAAAAGTTATACATTGATTACTGATATTTCAAATATCTGAGGAAATTTTTGTTTCAATTTTTTTTAAGCTTATTGTGATTTTGGTTTTTAATTACAGTATTAGAATTCATCGTTAAGAATAAAAATAATCTAATAATTCCAGAAAAACAAAAGATATTCAAGAAAATTATAATATTTTTATTCCAAATTTTTCCGTTATCACACTTGCCCATACTGACTGATCGTTGTTTGAAATTTATTTTCTTGATATTTATTGCAAACAGTCAAAGCATTAAACTTTTAATATGTCCTCAAGGACACTATATTTAAACCGGCGTAAAGCTCGCAAGAAGATCATTTTTTGAAAATGGATATTGATGAAAACGTGACCAATAATTTTGAAAAGATACAAACAAATAATCAGGAAAGAGTTTGAGAAATAAATCAGGATCATAATACTGACTAGACTACCCATTAAAGCGTTTCTGGTTATAATTTCATTCAAAGAATAGATATGAAAACAAATTTATCTAAAAGATATTTCGGTTGAAAATCGAGAAATGCTAAATCTGAAATATAGTACATAAAGCACTTGTTGTAATTAATTGCCTTTAATCTGTTATTATATTTCTACATTGCAATATTTGCTAACTTGAAATATTTCCGCCTGAAGTTTACCATTTAGAGAGACTCCCTGCTTTATTTAATTACACTCACTCTTTCTTTCATTGATTTATTCTTGGTGTCATTTTGGAATAAATTTTTCACTAAAGCAGCGAATACACAAATTTCAAATGCTTTCAATGCAAACTATTTGCGCTGAAAAGTAGTGACCAGTTCACTTATAAAAATACGCAGTTCCACAAACCATTAAATTCAATTCAAAATTTATATTCTTACAACTTATAGGACTTAATTTTCATTATCTGGATATGTGCGTACTTGAAAAGTAGAAATAACATATAAACGGTGACGACGATCAAATTGATTTAAATAAAAATAAATAAGTTGAAAAAATTGTGACTAGATAATGTTTTTTATTTTCAACAATATCACATACTTTACAAAAGGTCCAAGTAACAAATATGATGGAAAATGTTAATGTAAAACTCAAGCCTGGACACTCTAACCACCAGAACTTATAGCCTTGTTCCAGCTCCGTATGCTGCACTATTAGGATTTTGAATTTGTGCTGCTTGTGTTCCCAATCCTAAAGATGAAGCCCCTCCAGTGGATGAAGGCAATCCATAAGATGAAGACAATCCAGTTGATGAAGACAATCCAGTTGATGAAGACAATCCAGTTGATGAAGGCAATCCAGTTGATGAAGACACTCCAGCTGTTGAAGGCACTCCATAAGATGAAGACAATCCAGTTGATGAAGACAATCCAGTTGATGAAGACAATCCAGTTGATGAAGACAATCCAGTTGATGAAGGCACTCCAGTTGTTGACGGCACTCCAGTTGATGAAGGCAGCGCAGTTGATGGAGAAATTCCAGTTTGTGCAACCGATCCAGGATTCAAAAGTCCTTGTCTCTGATTTAAAAATTGTTGACTTTGTGAAGAAACTGTCGTTGATGGAAGCCCTCCAGCTGATGTAGGCATTCCATTTAGTGACGTCATTCCAGTCGGTAAAGTCGTTGCAGGATTTGAAAATTGTTGATTTTGTGCAGACATTACATTTGTTACAGGCATTCTAGTTGATGTAGATCCAGCTGATGTCATCGATCCAAACGGTACATTTGTTGCAGGATTTGAAAATTGTTGTCCCGGATATGCAAACTGTGGATTTTGTGCAGGCACAACTGGCTTTTCAATATGTCCACGATGACCACGGTGTTCATGGTTGTCATGGTGATCATGGGGTCCATGTCCATGATGTGGATGACTAAGCACTTTTGATTGTTTTGATTGTTTTTTGTCTGATTCATGGTGCCCATGTCCGTGTCCTTGTTGTCCGGCGTGTCCAGACTTGTGTTCATGGTGTTTACGTTCCCATGCTTGAACATTTTTCAAATGTTCAGCCTCTTTAGTATCGCCTAGATGATTATCAGCAGGAGGATTGGCAATCGGTAGCGATGAACCTAACTCTATAACATGCGAATAGAATAATATAAGTATAGAAATGAGTTGTGATAGTTTGAGAACGTGATCGAAAATTTCTTTTATGATTTATACTACTATGCTTACCAAAAAATATCACAGAGGAAAAAAACAGAACATCAAGGACGAACTTCATTTTCTCAAATCAAAGAAAACTGACTCTTCCAGAATGGCCGTGTAACTAATGAAATTTTAGGAGAATGCTGATAGGAATATATATACTAACCGCTATCTCATTATTTACCACGAAATATTGTACAGAATAAGAAGATAGAGTGGAAGGAGAATATTTATTACACTAAGATACTTCTCCTTCATAAGCGTATTATTACAAAATTTTCCTTGAGATTAATTATTCAGATAGCTAAGGCTTGTAGCATACATAGAATTACGTAAATTTCCGTACATGTAGCTGACCTTCGGGGATAGCTTTACAGAATTACCTGTATTTTTTCAGAATATATACGTATAAATATTATCATTAATACTGACCGAAATTTGCTACATGTACTTATACGGAATTGATATAGAGGAAAACTACTAATCGCTTCGAAAAAATAGAGGAAATTATTTATAGCTTATGAGAATCTATTTATTTATATATAATATATAAATATATGATCAGTTGAAAAAATCTTATTGAAATGGGTACGTGACAAATAAAAATCTTTCATAAAATAACGCGTTTGTATAACATTTTCAACTTTATTGGAACAAGAAGAAGGTAATATTGTGAAACTTGTAAATAGGCTTCGTCACCTTCAACGACGAAATGTACATACAATTTATTGCTTCAACAGAGAATAATAAAAAATATTTTATGGCTCTAAGCCTACTTTTGTTCTTCCTAAAAAACATTCTAATTTTTTTACGGCCTCCAAAGCAGGGATCAGCAGCCATGATTGAGAAAAGGTCCTGGTTGTTTGACATTATGTGATAACTTAAACCAAAAAAATGGTACAAAGCTTTATTCTATACAAACTTCTTCGCAAAAAGTCATAAAAACGATTTTTCGCAAATATGTTGCGTCTGGATAACACAAATTACCAACAATCATGTCAAGATATTTCTCGATTTTGAGTTACGATTCTTCAAATTAATAACAATGTAAACTTAAAGAAAACTGAAAGCAGTGACGAGGAACGTGGAATTGTGGGGGGGGAGCTGAATCCAGATGGAAGGGGGAAGGGGAGGATATCAACTCAAAATTTCATAATTAATAATAATTCATGAGTTCATAATTTGAATTTGTCTTTTCACTACCTTGTCTTTGGAGTTTCTCCCAGCCCCATCCCCTTCTTCCCCCTTCTTTCTCCTGTTTATGCACTGAAGTCTCCCTTCATTATTAGCTTCACCTCTTTTTCCTTTCCTTCCATTAACTCTCTCAAATCTTCTGCTTTCCCCTCCATATCTCTATTCATACATACTCCTGCTATCTCTATCTATCCTCTCCTATCTGTATCTCTTTTTCCATTAATCCTTCTTTTTGTTTTTTCAACCCATTTCCATCTTTTTTCTTTCCTATAAAGTCCGTCCTTATTTCCATCACCACGACTTCCCATTGCTCTAAATTTTTCATAAACTCCCTATCCGTTCTTGATAAGCCTGCCCTATTCCAGTAGCATATCTTCCATTCTTCCCATCCTTCATTTCTTACGAAGGTGAAGGAAAGGAAAATACATGGCTAGATGGAAAAGTGAAAAGTTAGTAAAGAAATTTAAATATCTCGGCTTTATCATCCAGGAGAATAGGAAACATGGAGCGCATATAAGGGAAAGGATTAAGAAAGAGTCGAGGGATATATAGGGATGAAGAAAAAAAGAATTGAATGGGCTGATGAGGTTGTTTGCTACGTTGGCATGGCCGGTATTAGGCTATGGGGCAGAAAAATGTGGTAGAAGGAGAGGAAGGAGATAGAGAAGTTGCAAAAGATATGCTAATAGGAGGGGCTCAAAGGGATAAATTAAGAACAAGGTGGGAATTTGAAGAGAAAATATGGGAGGGCAAGGAACTGGAGCTAGAGGGGAAATGGTATAAGGAGATAAAAGAGAGAGGAAAATGAGCGGTAAAGTTAATGAGATGGGAAGAAGAGAGAAAAGAGTTTTATAGAGATCGAGAGATCGGCGAAGAATGAAATTTAGACTATGATGATGGGAGAAAAAGAGATGAACAAGAATGGGTAGATGTAGACTGGGAAAATAAAGTACAAGAAGAAGTGAGTAGTGCGAGGGGAGAAAATACAGATTATGTGAATCTCTCTCTCTCTCTCCCTTTCTTGTCTTGGCATTAGCGTTATCATCCCAAGCTTTGGCCAATTATGGCCCAAGGCTGGCTGCGAAAGTTATGTAAACCCTTTAGTGACACATTTCAAATGAGGGGCCGTAACGTTTTTAAGAAAGATGTCAAACTTGGAAGATTTTAAAATAAATCAAAATTTATGGACACGTACCAAAAAAATGCAAGCCTTCGTATAATATGAAGATAAAGATGTTGAACAGTTAGATGTAGTTTTCATCATCTGTTTTAGTTCCCTGAAAGTATCTTTTTAACTCGATTTTTTAGTTTTTATTTTTTTGCAATCTTAGCTTTAGTTTATGACTTTTATGACTTTGTGTCTTAAATTATATTTTAAATAGATACTTTTTGGTTGGCAAGAGGTGTAAGGTGTAAGACACTTTAATATATTAATTTAAGATTTAGAGGAGGAGATGGAGAAAAAAGGATAGGGAGAAGTAAGGCTAGGGGAAAATATATATATATATATATACTAGCATATGCGGATCATATAATGATGCTGACGGAGAATAAGGAAGAAGTGGCGGGTTTAATTACGGAGTTAAAAAATACTTAGATAGGAAGAAACTGAGGCTTGGTATGGATAAACCGAAGGTAATGAGGTTTAGAAAGGGTGAGGGAGAAAGAAAAAAGGAAAGTCAGATGGAAAGGTGAAAAGTTAGAGCAAGTAAAGGAATTCAAATATCTCGCTTTTATCATGTAAGCGAATGAGGAGCATGGAGCGCATATTAGGAAAAGGATTAAGGCAGCGGCGCAGTTAATGAAATAGATATGGGGAATAGGAAAAAGAAGGTATAAAAAAGATTTGAATAGGCAAATAAGGTAATTTGATACGTTGGCATGGTTGCTATTATGCTATGGCGGAGAGATATGGGGACGGAAGGAGAAGAAGGAGATATGGAAGTTGCAAGAGAGATATATTAGATGGACAATAGCGATCAAACGGAGAAGTCCGAGTTATATGGATCTTATGTTATTTACAAGGGATGGAAATAGTGGAGGCTCAAAGGGATAAATTAAGAACGAGAGCAGGAAAGAAGGAATGAAAATTCCAAGAGAAACAAAGGGAGAGAAAGGGAAAAAAATTAGCGATAAAGTATTACAAAGAGGTGAAAGAAAGAGGAAAGCAGGCAGTAGAGTTAATGCGATGGGAAGAAGAAAGAGGAGAGTTTTTTAGAGATCGAGGTATAGGAAAAGAAGAAAATATAGACTATGAAAAATTGGAAATAAGAGATAGAGAAAGACAGGTGATAGATAGGTGGGGAGGATATAGGTGAATCTAAATACAATGAGTGATATAAGTTGATAAAAGGAGGATTGCCAAAATATCTGGAAAGAGGATGGAGAGAAAAAGAAGAATAAGAATAGCTAGATGAAGACTAGGAACAGAGGAAGAATAAAGTGCAATCTTTACCCCGATTTCAGAGTAATCTTTACCTACAACAAAAATTACCTTCATGTGGTAATATTCACCCACCACATTGAGTATGATTAGCATGTCAACTTTATTGCATCTTCTTTTATTTCGGTGCGAAGAAATTAATTATTACCTACTTGAAAAGTACCCGCAACAAAAATTCACTTCTGTTTTATTCTGCGAAATGAAGTAAAAGAAGCAATGTATTGAGAGAAGGATGAGAAGAGAAAATGCAGAGTATGTGAATGGGTAATGGAGATATGGGAGCATGTATCGGATGGTTGTATGAGAGGAAAGGAGGAGCAGGGAGAGTAGAAAGAGAAAAGCGGGTAGTCTCGAAGTCTATTTTTGATTCGTGAACTTTTTGGGAGTTCATTTTCAGTACGCAAAAAGTTTTCATAAGAAAATAGATTTTATTTCGATCTGTAAGAACCTTTGAGGGAGGGACATTAAGCAAAGATTTGTTCCAATCTGCAGGGTTGCCTACGAATTCTTGAGATTGCTTTTAATTGAGGTATTAGTGATTAACTCAATTTAACAAAGACTATCTATTTTATTTCAATATAGTTCACAAATATGAAGAAGTTAGTAATTTTTATAAATGTCTTATGGTTTTCGATTATTACCCTATTCTATTTCGCATATATGAAATAATCTGAATATATTGGTTCAGTGGTTCTAAATCAACCTACAAAATTTGATCTTGGCACTATGATCTATTTTCTTAATTTCACATACTCTGTTTACATAAATTTTTCAATATTTTTTTCAGGTTCCTTCAACTCACAATTAATTTAAATGTAAACCTAGTACTTATCCAAAAAAAGGTTGTCACAAGGTGTTACATACATCTGGTAAAAATAAATTATACCCTCGTTACCTACAAAAAATGATACTTAGAGGGAGATACCATACCAAAAGTTATGAGCATTTCTTATTATGTTTCAGAAGGATGTACATAAATTTTCAAGTATAATAATTAAATTCTGTTTTCTACCTTATTAATGTAGATATTGGACTATTGTCTAAACCTTAATATTGAAGGCTAAGACTTGCTGAATAACTTCCAGGAAGTCTGTTAACATTCTTCGAGCATATGGTTTTTACAAAAGGTAGTATGGACGATATAGTCGAGAGAAGTGATTGTGTGGCCCAGCATTAGAATAGCTACGTAGTGAGGGAAAAGAGAAAAAATAAATAAATAATAAATATAATAATAAAATATAATATAAAAAAATAATATAAAAAAAATATAATAATAAATAATAAAAATAAATAATAAATAAATAAATAAAGGGCCCTTGTTCTCTCGTAAATATATCTCTCCTAAAAGTGGTCAAAAATGAGTTTCGAAAATTATGAGATTTTCTAGGATGTCTCTGTTCAGACAATCAATATCAGTATACGGAGTATCTTGGAACATGGAACTTTGCGTTTGTTGAGTTTTATCCCGTTTCAGAATAGTAAAAACCTTTTTGTGAAACTGGTTTCCTAATCTCTTTCTCATTTATTAAATTTTGTATTCAAAAAGTGCTGATGCTATCTCCTTCAAGGTTCCTCAACTGTTTTGGACAAAATTTGAAGGGTATTTTCAATTGTTGTTTGTGTGAATTGGTACAGAACAATGTATTACAATCTCTAGATTTTCTTCGCAGGAAGTTGATTTTTTATCTAATCTGATTTTTCAGTGTTGGTAGTATGGATTTCAATGAAATTGATACCAATTGGGGTAATGAAATGGATGTTATTGGAGGACCGGTAAAAAAATTAGGGAATTTTATTCAATTAGTAGAAAACTGAGATTATCTGTATTATAAAAAGAATTCTTGATAAAATGCAAGATTCGTGGGGTTTTTCCGAAAAAGATATTCGGCATTAACAAGAATGTTTTCTTTGACTCTAACAATGAAAGAAACATAGAAACCTTCAATGATACCACTAATAAATTCAGGAAATCTATTCTGGATTTGGTTATGAAAAATTGCCATGCACAAATACACAATCTAAATGAGAACATTAAGAAGACTAGATAAATTGAACAAACAGGTACCGGCTCACATCCTCAAAGAATGCCTTTCAATAAAAACTGAATCAAGTGAAAAGGCCTTCAAAAATGATAAAAGACAT
>JAUMHM010083529.1:0-13218 GCA_032362435.1 Melikaiella ostensackeni
ATTCGTGTACTTTCATGCAATCCACCCTTACATGGTTGAGTGGATTGCATGCCCTTGTCAGTCTCCTTTCCTTTTCTATTCATCTACTTATCTAACTATCCATTCAGCTATTTCTTTTGAAAAAAATAATAATAGAAAAAAGGAATAGAAAAACAACACAAATAAAAAAAAATGGAAGAGAGTTAAGTTCCGTTTCATTTTCTCCAGTCATAGCCCCCTTCAGTCTTCGAGTCAGCTCGCAAGCCAGTTCCTCGAGAGCTTGGAATGCCACGTAAGCAGCAAGCTCTCGGAATACGAGCGAACAATATTTCAAACTAATTTGATATTCAAAAAAAAGCGAAAATTTAATTTAGGTTGGGTTCGCTCGTAACAATCGGATTTCATAATTTCAAGAAGCCCAAAAATCAGAGATTCTATTGACACTCTAAAATTCTCAAAGAGATTATTTTTTGACAAAGTCTTATCTGCGTGGTATCGAGGGGTTGTCTGTAACGTAAAAAGTTGGATCCGGAAAATCAAAGTTGATGTTTTTGAGGAACACAAAAATCAAAGACTCTATTTACAGATTGAAATTCTGAAAAAGGTTACATTTTACCAAAGTCACATCTGCGTGGTATCAAGCGGTTGTCTTTTAAAGTTAAGGGTTAGAGCCCAAAGGCCGGTGTTTGTGTTCTTGAGGAGCCCAAAAATCAGAGACTCTATTCAAACAGAAAAATTCTAGGAAAGATTATTTTTTGACAAAGTCTTATCTGCGTGGTATCAAGGGGTTGTCTTTAGCGTAAAGAGTTGAAGCACAAAAATCAAAGTTGATACTTTTGGGTAACCCAAAAATCAGAAACTCTATTTACACAGTAAAATTCTGAAAAAGATTATTTTTTGACGAAGTTATATCTGTTTGGTATCAAGGGGTTATTTTGTTTGCCACGTATCTTATTGTTCCCATTTTAGAATTAGTATAATATCCGTTTGTTACAGATGAATTCGAATCTTTCCCAATTGAACATGTTCCTCTAAGTAGTTCTATTTCATTCATTTTATTGAGAGTGAAAGACTCGGGTTCATCAAGTATAATCAATTTGGGTTTTCGTAGAACCATACTGGATACTGAACTTTTCTAAATTCTATTCTATCGATCTTCTATTTTATCGATTATAATTTACTTAAAATGACTCTGGTCGTAAGCTGTGGCAATCTTTACAAATAGGTTTGCGCCCCCTTTTATGTATTCACAAGGGTGTATGAGTGGGATATTAATTTTGTAGGATGCTAGTGTTAGTGGGTAGAAAAGGTGCTGTTGGTATTACTGGAATTATTGGTGTGGTTTCAGTGTTTTCAGGTTATGGTATCATTCTCTTATAGAAAAATTTGTGGTTAAATTCTTTGCTTGAGGTTAAAACTCACTATATAAGTGGATTTTGTGTATCGTCTCCACGAGACGTTTGAGAAGGATAGGAGTTTGACCAATATTATTTCTGTAACTAGTCACATGTTTGCCTTCCTGCCCCCACGCGATGTTGGAAAACGTAGGAGTTTGACCAGCATTATGTCTGTGACCAGTCACAGGGGTGCCTTCTCGCCCCGCCACGAGACGTTGAAAAGGAGTAGAGGTTCGATCAATATTATTTCTGTAACCAGTTACACGGGTGCCTTCCCGCCCCCAAGAGATGTTGGAACTTACGTGCGTTAGAGGAAGCCAACGCTGTGTTAGTGATCGCTGCCTCTCTACTCGGTATCCCCACTCTGAGAACCCGCTGTACGTTCGACTCGTGCAGTGCCATGCGGCGCTTCTTATTGGTCTAGCTTAATCATTTCATAGCTCAAAAACCAAAACTTCAATACATTTTTGCCAAAGGATGTTTCGGTTTATTTTTTATTTTTCATACAGTCATATAATTCCGGACACTTAGTTCTGGGATACCCCGTATACATTTTTTTTTGTGAGTTTCTTGGAATGATTATGCAATTGTAAGGGGAAAAATGAACATGTTAAGTGTCAGAAATGTTGGTGCCATTTTGCTTCTGATCCTTGACCTAGAACATAACACAAATTGGATTAGTAGTAAACTGTTGCGCTTAGGCTACAGATCGATCAGTTTGTGAGGGAGGAACCCTTGATTCATTGTACTTCAATTACGCTTCGTATTAGGGAAGACTTGTATAGTACAGGTATTTAGAGAGGAAAAGTACACCATGGACATTTTCTCTGTCTTTGAACTCGTACTTTGTTTACATGGTTGATTCGAATGGTGTCGAGTGTCTTTGTCTTGATTGAGAGTGGATCAAGGTTCGGTTGAATGAGTGAGATGTAGGGGGTGCGGGGGGGATATGAAGTATTCATTCGATTTGTCCCACAGTCGTATTCCACGTTGACTATTGTCTTCGGCATTCTCCTTTCATGTCTATTTCATCTTACTTTATGACTATTTACATTTTACTTTTATTTAAATAAATATCGTTTATTTATTGACTGGCTTAATATGGAGAGCCTGAGTCGATTTACGTGAACTATCGCACAAGATTTTTAAAAAATTTTAATCCTTACATTTCTTCTACTGAGGATTTCAAGAACTTCATGTGGGCCTGTATATTGATCTGCTAACTTACTAGGCTTTGTACCCTTTAAAAGGAAAACGCTGTCTCCTATCTTGAAATTTTGCTGGTTAATTTTTTTTTTCCTGTCCTTCGTCCCTTGTTCTTGTTTCTTCGTGAGAATCTTGACCTTGGTTACTCGTATATGTTTTGTTGTGCGTTTGACGTTCGGTAATCAATAGAAGGGTGTTCCCTTGTTATAGTTTCTTCATGAGATTTTTGATCTTCGTTTTTCGTATGTACTTGTTGCGCGTTCAGCGTTTGTCAATCAATAGAAGGGTGTTTTGAAGGGGAAAGCTTTCCTTCGTCGCTTGTTCTAGTTTCTTCGTGAGAATCTTGACCTTGGTTAATATCTTCTCGAGGTCTTCCTCGATTCTTTTTTTCTGGAACTGGGATTTCTTTACTAAGCTTCGAGATTCTTGGACTTAATTAAATATCTAGATATTCTTTATTTAAATGTAACCTCTCACGTTTCTTTTTCTGTTGAACTGTGAATTCTTCAACGGAATGAGAGATTTCTGGATTTGGCGAAATTACCATATTTTCTTTTGATTTCTTAAATTTCAATTATTTCAGAATTTCTTGGATTTCGAGGTATTTTATTCTTTTAATTCGCTCAGGATTTGTTGAATTTCAACAATTTAGAATTCCTTAGATCTTGATTCTTTCGACTTTCTTTTATTTCTTGATTTTCTTTGAGTTTCTGGTTTGCCTCAAGTTTTAGGATTTTCATGAGTTTCTTGGATTTCTTGATTCTTGATTTTCTTGAGTTTTTTGCTTTTCTTTTCTTTGGAGTGAGAATTAAGAAAAAAGCATTTACTATTTTTTGTAAGAACAGTAATCCTCTTTTGCTCTTCTGGGAATCGAACTCAGAACAGTTTTTTAAATTTTATTGATGTTTTTTGATGTTCTTGATTTCTTTAGTTTTTGGATTTTCATGATGTTCTTGACTTCTTGAATTCTTTATTTTCTTAAGTTTCTGGTTTTTCTCATGGAAATCGAACCCAAAGCAGTTAATTGCTAGTCGATTGCTTTGACTATCAAATTACAGGAGATAATCGAGAATTCTCCTTTCCTCTGGATTTCTTGCATTTCGATTCAACTTCGATTTTTTCTTTTAAATTTAAATTATTTTAAAATTTCTTTGATTTAGATATATTTTATTACACTAGAACCTCGAGTTAGCTCAAGCCTCGGGCATTGCCTACTTTGATCGTGAGGCTCTTCCAAGGATATCTATAGTACGATGTAAACAGTCATGGCCGTATAAACCATTTCCAGTAGAACCACATAATATTAATTAACTATATTTTGTACAAATGTAGAATTTTGTTATCATAAAGGATGGACCTTTTTTAGTAATGAAGAATAATTAATGAAATGCTCGCTTTATCCCTACGGCACTGCGCGATTGCGTCGAGATCGCCGCGCGTCTTTCCCTGTTTCTCGAACTCCCTCGTCTACTAGTGCGAGCTGGCAGAATTCTAGGAAAGTGGTAAGTCGAGGGAAAGCATGTTAAGGCCCCAGTGTATTTCAATTTTTCTCAGGATTTCTTAGATTTCAATTATTCTAGAGTTTCTTAGATTTCGAGATATTTGATATTTTGGTTTTCTCAAGATTTGTTGAATTTCAATTATTTTAGAATTTGTTAGATCTTGATTCTTTCAAGTTTCTTTATTTCTTTATTTTTTTAATTTTTTTTTATTTTCTTGAGTTTCTTGATTTTCTTTGGAATTATTGGAATTTGGGAAAAAGAATTATAATTTTTTGTGAAAATAGTAATCCTCTTTTGCTCCTCTGGGAAACAAACCCAGAGCAGCCGATTGCTAGTCGATTGCCTTGACCATCAAATTACAGGAACCAATCGAGAATTCTTCTTTTTTCTAGATTTCTCGCATTTCGATTCAATTTCGTTTTTTTTAAATTTCAATTATTTTCGAATTTCCTACATTGCGATGTATTTTATTATTTTAATTTTCTCAGAAATTGTTAAATTTCATTATTTTAGAGTTTCTTAGATCTCGATTCTTTTGAGTTTCTTTATTTCTTGATTTTCTTTGAGTTTCTTGATTTTCTTGATTTCCTTGGGGATTCTTACTCGAATTCGGATGACTAGTGGTCACCGGAAGTTCGGGACTCCAAATAGTTGAAGGGTTCAATAATTTCTTAACGGTTACCGGAGGCTCGAGATTCCGTTTAGGCAAATGAGAAATATTTTGAAATTTTGCCATGACTTCCTTGATTTCCTCGAGCTTCTCGATTCTCTTGAGTTTTTTGGCTTTTTTTTCATTGAGTTTCTTCAATTTCTCCATTTCTTTGGGATTCCAACTCGGATTTGGATTATTAGTGTTTATCGGAGGGTTGGGTTTCCAGTCAGTTAAGGAGTTCAAATAATTTCTTCACGATTACCGAAGGTTCGAGGTCTAGATCTCCCCTATTCCGATTCCCATTGTCTGGAAAAAGGATAGTTTCTTATTAGCAGTAATTTCTGCTATTTATTTGTTTTAACAAATTCTTAAGAATGAGAAATATGTACCTAATTTGGAAGCTCCAAAGTGGTTGCTAGAAATTCTTGATCTGAATGTCTCAGACTCTCTATGAGTTTATAGAAAGCGATAGGTTCTCTGGTTTTTATTATTCAAATTATATCCTTAATTGTTTCTTAATTTTCCAGCGTTTCGAACCAAATCAGGAGTTTACAATCATCTGGTTCAAATATTCCATTAAAAATTAAGTATGGTCTCAGTACGTATATATTTACATGTCGGACGTTTAAATTGTAAAATGTGTCCAGAGTCCGTATTTCAAGAGTATTCATTGTTGTTGAAAATTTTTTTTTCCTTCTATTTCGTTGTCGAAATTTTAACAAGTATTTGTTTTTTATCTCATATTGATTTTTATTACAATGTTCTATGTGCGAGATTGTGAGTCTATCAATATGGACGACCTTCGGTTTATTTTTTTATCATTATTTAAATGTTTTAGAAGAAGAATACTTATTCCACAGTCAATTAACGATTTCATCAATCCTATCAAATGTCATTCCGTAGATACTCTTTCGCACTTTTTCCATAATTTTCTGCGAATCGTTTTCACTAAATTTTGTTCCACTACGGATATGGGAGGTAGCATTTGTTTGGCTTCTTCGCACCCTTCTGTAAATTGTGCGAGGGGAGCAGTTCGTTCGTTGAAAATTGATTAAGCGTCTCTAAGGGAGACCGGTTGATTGTTTAATATGGACATGTTTAGTTGAGCTATATTGCTGGGAAGGGTGGTTTGATTTGGGTTAGAAAAGGGTTCGTATTGATTTAGGGGAGTTTTTATTAGACATGAGGGGACATTTTATGAAAACAGAAGGATATAATTTGTATTACTTGCATTTTGCTCATAAAATTTCCAATTTTCATATTTTTAAGCATAGCTTTGAAATTTGTTGAAAAATTTTTTCCAGAGGTTATCAAGCTTACTGATTGTTCGGTCACTAGTGAGTTTAGTTTCAAGTTCATGAATTAGTTTTTCGAGTTCATCTAGAAGCTTAATATGCTCCTGATTGTCGCAAATTTGACTACCAATGGTTTCGAGGGACGGAGTTTATTTACTGGTTGTCTCGTTTGTTTTAAGGGGTAAGGTCTTTTAAGTTATATTTAAATGAGCAAGATGCGCAGATTTTATATTTTTATTAGATTGTAAGTGATTTTGTTTCTCTGCTAATTCACGTACGATAACTCGTTCACGACTTTCGCGTACCTTTTTACCCGCACGAGGTTTCTTTTCCAAAATTTATTTAACCGGATGTTATATTTATGTGAACAAAACGTGCTAATTCTATATTGTTATTTGGTTGTAAAAGATTTTGTTCTTCTGCTAATTCACGTGCGAGTGCGCGTTAACGTCTTTCGCGTACCTTTTTACCCGCACGAGGTCTTTTTACAAAATTATTTTACCGGATGTGGAGGCTGTGTATAATTATTCAAGCCGATTAGTAGGCTGTGCTATTGTTGGTCAAACATTTTTTTTGTAAGCAAGAGTAGACTATGTTAATATCCTCAGAAAGGAACCAAAAGAGGCTAGACTACTTTTGTCAGAGAGAAGCCGAATGAGGCTAGACTAATTTTGTTAGAAAGAAGCCGAAGAAGGCTAGAGTAATTTTGTCAGAAAGAAGCCGAAGGAGGCTAGACTAATTTTGTCAGAAAGAAGCCGAAGGGCGCTAGAATAATCTTATCAGAAAGAAGACGATGGAGGTTAAACTAATTTTGTCGAGTTTATTTCGGAGATCAATATGTTCCTGACTTTTGGATTGTTGTTTCTCTTCACGGTGTTCAGTTTTCTTTCACGTGTGTTTAGGAATTTTCAAATCGGTTCTGGTGATTACGAGATAATACTCATTATTGCCTCTATAGTTGAAAGTATTGAATCGATTTTTGGGTTTAAATTCGTAAGGTCATGATTTTCTGTTATATTTTGTTTATTCGTTCGGGCATAGTCCGCGAATTCTACGATTTTATATTTTAATCAATTTTCTTTTTCTGCCAATTCTCGTGACATAGCGCGTTTGCGCCTTTCGCGTATTTTTTCCTCCGCTCGTTTATTCCTTATGATTATTCTTATTCTTTCAGATAAAGGTTGGTTGAATATGTATAATTTTGACAGGGGTATTGTGTGAGAGTGATGGTTGGAATTTATTTGTGTTGCCAATTGCCTACTCCGACTGTTATTCTTAAGAAATTAACGGATGAAATAATTAATTATGCCTGGTCACGCAGAGTACGAGCGTGGTCCCTCTTATGATTCTTGCAATTTAATGTGGTTGGAATTTATTTGTGTTGCCAATTGCCTATTTCAACTGTTATTCGTGGAGAATTAACAAATGAAATAAATAATTATGTTAGGTTACGCAGAGTACAAGCTTGGTCCCTGTCATAATATTTTGCAATTGAGTGTAAAAAGGTGTTGGAAATTTTCTAGATTTAGTTTATTTACTGGTTTTTCATTTACTAATTGCTCTTTGAATGATTTGAAGTGTATTTTCATGAATTTGATTTTATCACTTTGATTTTTTACTTTGTTTCAATTCGAATCAATTCATTTATTCAAAACTTCACTTGTCTTGAACTGGATTTTGGAGGGACTCACTGAATTCAGTAAAAAGAATAATTTAGAATTTGTTTTTATGAATTTGATTTCTTCACTTTGATTTTGCACTTTGTTTTAATTTAAATCAATTTCTTTATTCAAAATTTCACTTGTTTTAAACTGGATTTTAGAAATATTCACTGAATTTAATCAAATTCATTTGCCCTTACTTCTTTTCGCAACGGGCGATGCACCAAAAATTATATATATGTAAACAGTCATGCAAATACCTGAAAATATAATTTTCGAGGTCAAAAATGATAAAGATCATGTTTGTAAAAAGAAAAATAATCTGCTCGCATTTTTTCTCATGGAAATACGGTGAGCGTAGACCAAGTATTTTCGGTGTGAATGCCACTTTTTTAAACATAACCGATTATTCATTTAAATTACGCGAATTGCTCATAAATAAAATGGTAAATTATCGTTTTTATTATTTGGTTGAATAGATTTCGAAAAATAAAAAATGTCAAGAAACACTTACAGTAAGAAATTATTTTTTACGAAAATATTTTTAAAAATGAAGCTTCGTCCCATGTGTCTAGTGCTATTGTTTGACCCTCGGTATCGTCCATCTTGCTAGTTGACGTCGCAGCCTAAAACACTCAATATCAATTTTGAGTCACACGCAACCTGCAGCCAATAAATGCACTGCACAACGTAAGCGCAGTTGGTCAACCCGCTCAAGTTGGAATAGAGATGAGGTTGGGTTGGGATCGCTGCTATAGTAAATGACTATTTGCCCGTTTACACTAATTACAACGTAACTGGAAATGGGTATGTTCATATTTGAAGAGAGGTATAAAAAACGAGTGGGGCAGCTGAATAGGTGTGAAATTTTGATTGGGGGTGGGTGTCACAGAACTCACACTCTCCCTAAAAAGGGGTATAAGAAATCTTTTGAACAATGTTATGTATAAAAAACCGGTACCGAAAAAAATGGTCAGTACCGGTAAAAAATAAGTTACTGGCAACGATAATTTTTATTTGTTTTTCTGAAAAGCAGAGAGTCTAGGTGAATAATCGATTATTCGTTTAATTTACGAGAATTATTTATAATAAATATAAAACATTATTTCTGTGACTCGTCACAGGAATGCCTTCTCGCACCGCCACGAGACGTTGGAAAGGGGTAGGAGTTTGACTAACATTATTTATGTGACAAGTCACAAGTGTGCGTTTCTGCCCCCTCTACGAGACGTTAGAAAAGGGTAGGGGTTTGAACAACATTATTTACATAACCAGTCACAGGGTACCTTGCCGCCCCCACAAGACGTTGGAAAGGGGTAAGAGTTTGACCAACATTATTTCTGTGACCAGTCACAAGGGTGCTTTTCCGATCCCTTCACGAGACGTTGGAAAGGGGTAGGGATTTGACCAACATTATTTCTGTGACCAGTCACAGGGGTGTCCTCCCGCCCCCGCGAGATATTGGAAAGGTTTGGGGGTTTAACTAAAATTATTTCTGTGACCAGTCACAAGAGTGCCTTTCCGCCCTCACGAGACGTTGGGAAGGGGTAGGGGTTTGACCAACATTATTTCTGTGACCAATAACAGGTGTGCATTCCCGCCTCGACGGGTCGTTAATCGTAATTCTTCAGTCGCAAATCGACGATAAAGTCTGATATATATATATAGAACGTTCCTTCCAAAGCGTCAAAAGCCAAAAACTGAAATAATAACTCTTAAATTACGTATCCCTTATCTAACATATGTGACAGTTCCTTCCGTATGCTTGAAATATGCTTTTTACCGGTGCAGTTAGTGTATAAACTTCATAAAAAACAGTGTGTGGCAGTGAGGCCACACGGCAGGAGTGAAACTTTCCCCTTTCCCTTTTCCCTTTTCCCTCTCCCCCTTTCCACTATTAGAGGAAGAGGTGTAAGGATGGGGAAAAGGAAAGTAAGAGAGAGACAGAGAGATCTCTCGATCCAGACCCTATCCGGTCGTGCGGTCATACGGTCGTCCGTTTTTTTCAATTCACTCCCGTCCCAAAAGAAGTTTCACTTCAATAAAACGTAATTTTTCCAAGTTCCAACATTGAAAATTATATTATAAGGTATTTTCATACCCAGGTTTGTAATCAGCGCATCGAAATATATCAGTATGCGATTGAAAAAAATGTTGTGAACATAACATTTTTCTTTTTGAAAACGTCGTATTTTAAAGTTTTGACATTGAAGATTGTTTTTTTTGTTGCAATTTTTATGGCCATATTCGTAATCAGTGCATAAAAATGAATCGCTACACGCTTTTTGAAACTTCACACCCGGAAGGAAAAAAACAGCCGGCAACAATCAATCTTGTCGGCGCCGGCAACGAACAATGTTTCTGGCGCCGACAACATTGAATGTGCCGGCGGCGGCAGACTAGCCACTACGTAAATTTTTTGTATTGTTTGGCAAATTATCTAGACGGTCCCTTCAAATAATAGACCATAATTTGAAAATTTAATTGCCGTATTTTCGTGAGGATTAGAAAATCAAGTTTTCTGTTTCTGAACAATTGAAAAAAAAATTGATGCACGTTTCAGCTTATATTTAAATAATGTTTCTTATTGTTCGGTAATTTATCGCAAAGGTCGCTTTGAATAACGAGCTACAATTTTTTAACTTAATTGCCAAATTTTCGTGGAGATTTGAAAATTGAGTTTTTTTTCTGTATGTTCAAACGAAAAATTCATCCAAATTCTAGTTTATTGTTAATGAATGTTTTTTTTATTGTATGGTAATTTGAAGAAAGGGTCGCCTTACGTTCTGGAACACAATTGTCCAATTTAATTGCCATATTTTTGTGGCGATTTGAAAATCAAGTTTCTTATCTGAAAATTTGAACAAAAAATTGATCCAAATTTCATTCTTTTATTTACAAATGTTTTTAAATGTTTTATAATTCATGCTGAGGGTCGTTTTAAATATGGGAATGCAATTTGTGAATATAATTTACATATTTTCGTGGGGATTTGAAAATCAAGCTTTCTTCTGAAAATTTGGACAAGAGATTGATCCAAATTTCAGTTCGTCATTAATAAATGTTTCATATTGTTTGGTAATTTATCGCAAGGGTCGTTTTGAATAATGGAATACAACGCTCAAATTTAATTGACATATCTTCGTGGATATTTGAAAATCAAGTTTTTTTCCGGAAACTTGGACAAAAAGTTGATCCAAATTTCAGTTTCTTATTAATAAACGTTTTTCATTGTTTGGCTGATAATAATCGAAAGGGTCGCTTCATATAATAGATCACGATTATCAAATTTAATTGCCATATTCTCGCGGAGATTTGAAAATAAAGTTTTTTCTTGTATAATTAGACAAAAAATTGATTTAAATTTCAGTTTGTTATTGATAAGTGTTTTTATTGTTTTGTAATTTATAGAAAGGGTCGCTCCATATAACATACACAATTTTCAAATTTAATTACCACATTTTCCTGGGGATTTAAAAATAAAAATTTTTCTGAATATTTGGACAAAAAATTGACTTAAATTTCAGTTTGTTATTAATAAATATATGTATTACTTGTTAATTTATAAAAAGGGTTGCTTAAAGTAATGGAATAGAACTGTCAAATTGAATTGCCATATTTTCGTGAGGATTAGAAAATGAAGTTTCCTTTTTTTCTGGAAATTTGAACAAAAAATTATTGGTGCACGTTCAGGTTATAATCAGTGAATGTTCCTTATTGTTCGGTAATTTATTGAAAAGGTATCTTCAAATAATGTAACAAATTTTTTTATTTTAATTAACATATTTTCATGGAAATTTGAAATTGAAATCGCCAAAGATACAGATGATTTGGTACGGCCACGTCACGGATTTGTTTATGTAAAATCGCACACATCAACAAATTAGTACATCGGACTCGATAACTTTCTTCCAAATTTAATATATGTATGTATTTTCAAACAAAAAATATGAAAATCCGTATAGAATTACTACCAGAATATTATTTTTAATAATAAATTATGATTTGTAAAACTTTCGCGGAAATTCGTACCCCAAACTTTGAATGCGTTTTTTTCGAAATCATGTTTTTTGCCACTGTCGCAGAGGCTTCTCGAAAACCACTCATCCGATTTGGTTCAAAATTATTGAGTGTATTTTTAGATATATTATCTCCCGTCTTACACGAGGATTTTTTTTCATAATTTTCGAAGAAAAAAATTATTGAAAATTAAAAAAATGAAAAAAAAAAAAAAATGACCGCCATTTTGTCAAAAATAATTAAATAAAATTTAAATTCTCGTGTACGACGATAGCCAGTTTAAATTCGTGGATAACTTTGTGAAAGATTTAATTTAAAATATTCTGAATTTCACAGTGGTGTAGTCCTTTAATTGCCATATTTTCACGGGGATTTGAAAATCCATTTTTTTCTGAATATTTAAGAAAAAATGCATCCAAACTTCAGTTTATTATTAATAATAAAAAGTTAATCATTCCCACGAAAATATGGCAATTGAAATTAAAAATTTTGGTCCATTATTCGAAGCGACCCTTTCGATAGAATATCAAACAACAAGAAATAATTATTAATTATAAACTGAAACGTGCATCAATTTTTTGTTTCAGTTTCCAGAAAAAGAAAACTTGATTCTCTAATCTTCACGAAATTATGACGATTAAATCTTAAAACTATGGTCTATTATTTTAAGGGACCATCTAGATGATTGGCCAACCAATACAAAAAATAATAATAATAATTAATGGTTTGGATCAATTTTTCGTCCAAATTTTCAGAAAAAAATCTTGATTATAAAATCCCCAAGAAAATGTGGCAATTAAATTAGAAATTTGTGGTCTATTGTATGAAGCGACCCTTTCTATATAATATTACCAAACAATAAAATCATTTATTAATTAGAAAATGAAATTTAAATCAATTTTTTTTCCGAACATTCAGAAAAAAACTAGACTTTCTAATCCCCACGAGAATATGGCAAATACATTTCAAAATTGTAGTCTATTATATGAAGCGACCCTTTCGATTAATAACCAAACAAATAAAAACATTTAATAATAAGAAGCTTAAGCTCGGATCAATTTTTTGCCAAAATTTTCAGAAAAAAAAATTGATTTTCAAATACCCACGAAGATATGTCAACTAAATTTGAAAATTGTATTCCTTCGTTTAAAACGACCCTTATCATAAATTTCAAACATTTTGAACATCTGTTAATAGCAAAATGAAGTTTGGATCACTTTTTTGTCCAAATTTTTAGACAAGAAACCTGATTTTCAAATCTCCACGAAAATGTGTCAATTAAATTTAAAAATTTTGGTCTATTATTTAAAGCGACCCTTTCCATGAGTTACACAGCTCCACAAAAAAAAGTTGTCAGCCCTAGAAACCAGAATAGACCTACCCTACGTTTTTGAGGTCACTGAATTCGAATCCAGAGCCGGTTTGGCTCCATCACATCACAGTCCGTCCCTAACCTCAAAAAACATGGAAAATCGCTGATTTCAGGTGAAACATGATTCCCGTCTA
>JAUMHM010083530.1:0-31908 GCA_032362435.1 Melikaiella ostensackeni
ATTATATATTTTCTTTCAACATAAGTTGGCACCATTGCGCAACATGCAATCGTAACGTCCGTCGAAACGCACGTTCCGAGAATCTAGGTTCGCATGTGGAATGACCTTGAGATTCTCAAACGTCGACGTTCGAACGTATATCAGTCATTCTTTTTGTATCGGATGAGACTATTTCAAAAATTCTGTAGAATATGCATTACTTGCAACTAGAGCCATTTGATTTATGACGAATATTATTGTACAGTTGATTACAGTTTTCTCGCAACTCTCACTTAAGTGGGCGTATCGGACGGGACAAGGAAGATCCCCATCATTTGGCACTTGACTAAATTTCTTCAAAAATCTTTAAATTGTATGAGAATATATGGTTGGAAATTTTTGAGAGATTTTATAGATACGATGTTCAGACCATATACCCTATACGACATTTGTATCTGATGGGACGTATCGAATGAAACACAATTGTGCCAGTCCATATTTCAGGACCAAAACTGTTGAGAAAATGAATTTTCTTGTTTATATTTTTCAATAAAGCTTTTCTGTTATCCAAATATAAGATACAAGTATTCCAAAACAAACGTATACTTCCGAAAAGGTCACCCAAGAATATTGGCTTGATACTTGGCTTATGGGTTCTTGTTACATCCCAGTTGAAAGTCCCAAAAGGATTTTTGAAGTAGATTAATATGAACTGAGTTTTTTACACTTTTCACTTTCTTTCGAATGAGTTTTTTTTTCGAAAATCTCGGAAAATATTGTAACAAAAATTCTGAAAATTAATTTTTTCAGAAAGTTGCGCCGATAGATTTTTCAATAATATATTTATTTCGCGCTATGCGCTCGGTTTTTGTACTTCCTCCTTACTTGTGCATAGACATTTCAAAATAAATGGTCAAACCATTAACAACTTTAATTTGGTGATTGTGAATTCCTGTTTGTTCAAGCTCCTCGCACTTTAACGAATCCATTCTCATCACGTGTCTCGCGCTTCGCACTCCAATAAAGTACACTCAACTCTCGAGTTAGCGCGGGCCTCGGGGATTGCTTACTTTGACCGCGAGACTCTTCTCAGAATTTCTACGATGTAAACAGTCAGAGCCGTATGAACTATTTCCAGTAGAAATACATGATATTAATCAACTGTATTTTGTACAAATGTAGATTCTTGTTATCATAAAGGATGGAACTTTTTTAATGCTAAAGACTAATTAATAAAAAGAGGATTTTCCGCGTGTATTTAAAAATAAATGCGAAATGTGCACTTAAGTTATATGAAAAGTAAAAAGCGAGCTGCCCCCTTTGTCGCTACGGTATTGCGTGATTGCCTCAAGGACGCCGCGCCAACGGTTCTGGTTTTAATCATCAAAAATGCTTTTTGGAAATTCAATTTTCCGGCCAAACTATGCAAGATGCGAAAAAATGTCGGGAAGCAAAATTGTTCATCTTATAAAAATCTACAAACTTGTTTCATACCATTTTTTGATGAAATGCATAGCTTTTGTTTCAATCATGTTAACGCTTTTAAAAGGATAAAAAATTCTGTTTCCCGCAAAGAATGTGCGAGATACCAGAAAAACTAACAAGATCTAAAATTTTTTTCTGGACCATTTTTTGATAAGGTGAATAGTTTTTGTTTTAATCATTACAACGCTTTTAAGAAAATAAAAAATTGCATTTTCCTGCCAAACTATGCGACATACGAAAAACATTTCGTGAGAAAAATTGTTGCTTTTAAGATCTATAAAATTCTTTTTAACCTTTTTCTGAAAGAACTCATGGATTTCTCTCAAACATCGAAAATGATATTGAAAAATCGAAAATTCAAATTATGAGCTAAAAAACCTGTAATATAAAAGGAAGTTCGAAGAGAAAACTGTGCTTTTTTAAAAGGCCTGCAAAATCTCTCTTCAGCCATTTTTTGATAGAACTCGCCGTTTTTTTATCAGTGATAGAAAAAGCTATTGAAAAATCGAAAATTCAAATTTCTGTGGTTATATATGTTCTTATTAGAGAATGATATGAATACACTGGAGCCTCCATTTAGCGGCCTCCCAAATGCCGTCTTCTTAGAATTTTCACCGACTCGCATTCATTTATGACGGGGTCCAAGGAACTGAGAGAAAGGAGGTATGAGCTCAGCGGAACTCAGCAGTTCCGTAGCCACAAATCGGGCAGTTCGAACACTCGCGTGAATATTTCGCATTTATGTTTAAATACACGCGTAAAATTCTCTCTTCATTAATTAAGCTTCATTATTAAAAAAAGGTCCATTCCTCATGATAACAAAAATCTACATTAAATTAAATTAAATGGAGATTCCAGTGTATATATAAAAAATCCAGTACCAGTACTGTATATATATATATATATATATATATATATATATACACGTATAATAAAAAAAAATATATATATAAAAAAGCAGTGGATTCAGATGTCCATGGATTACCTGTATATCTTCATTTGTCAATTTTAAAAACAACGTGCGTTTCGACCTTTCATTGTAGGTCTTCTTTAAAGGTAACATAACCTAAGTCAAATTGAAGTAATTCAAAATTACAAACTAGTACGAAATTTAGAATTATAATTAGAGAATTGTATAGGATACTTTTACCTGTAGTAATATTGAGAAATCCAAAAACATTTCAGTTTGCATTATTTCATAAGAGACATGATTTTTGGAGTAAACCAAAAATTATTTTTCTTCACAACGAAGTTTCGAAGGAAATAGTAATTATTGTGAATAACAAGATTAAAATTTAGTTGAGACATTATAAGCATTGACTTGAAACCTCAAATTTCAAGAGGCTTCAATATTAAAAATTCAACTACATATTAAAACTAGAACGAAGTAATTGTGTTTTGGAAGGACAAACATAGACTAACGAATACATTAGAGATGAAGCCCCTTTTATATGAGAAATTAAGAAAGGCGGATACCAAAATGGAATCCTTAATGAATAAAGCGCGCCAAAACAGAGATGAGATTAAAAATTGATTGAGTCATTGTATAATGTTTAAAGACAAAACTGTTGGAAAATGCTTTGATAAATTTTGTTAATATTTAACATTTCATTTTGTAAATTAATGGAAATTTTAATATATTTTTTAAATGAAAATGGGTTCAATGATTCTTCTCTTATGGGTATTGTTTTCTCGAGCTAAAATTTTAATATTTTCAAGTTCAAAAACAAAATGATGATCAAATTGCCAACCATGTTTTGACAA
This sequence comes from Melikaiella ostensackeni, assembly GCA_032362435.1. NCBI lineage: Eukaryota > Metazoa > Arthropoda > Insecta > Hymenoptera > Cynipidae > Melikaiella > Melikaiella ostensackeni. The sequence continues at coordinate 3,229 of JAUMHM010083530.1, forward strand.
ACCAATATTTTGATTGCTTAATTCATAATCCCGTTTATGTTTATTATTACCAGTTTTTAGTCTCCTGTTCGTTTCACCAATATAAACTTTATTACAACATTCACATTTTATAAGATATACTACACCAGACAAGTTTTCTTTACTATCTTATACAATTCTCTTAATTTTAATTCTAAATTTTGTAACGGTTTGTAATTTTGAATTGCTTTAATTTGACTTAGGTTATGTTACCTTTGAAGAAGACCTACAATGAAAGGTCGACACGTACTTTGATTTTCAAAATTGACAAATAAAGATATGATTCATGGACATCTGAATCCACTGTTTTTTTATTGGATCGTATGACCAAATTAATTAATTCTTTGCCAGTATTGTAATAATAATGCGTTCCTTAAGGCTGATAGAGCCTTGAGTAAAATAATTTTTGTTTTAATATAAACTTTAAAAAAAAAGAATTTTTCTAAAGCAGATGTTTCAACATTTCATAATATTTACAAGTAAGCTTCTGTACATGGATTGCACTGTGAACTAAGCCGAGCACGAAGTGCGAGGACCAAGAGTATCCGAGCGCGTAGAATTTTTCATTTATTTCTTAATCCCCCCCCCTAAGTTGATCTAAAACCTTCCTCCAGGTAAGCATATTCATTCCAAAAAACTTTCATGAAAATCGTTTAAATGGTTCCCCAGAAATTCACGGACATACATATACATAAATGCATAACAGGCAAATACAGAATCTCCTTTTTTTAAGTTGGTTAATAATAATATTGCAAAAATAAACCTATACAGAAAATTTCCTTCCTTAACGATTGCAAGATTAAAATATTGAGTTTATAAGACATATCTTTTCAATCAACATGTGCCTCTCACATTATCTCTACTTGCTATTTTAATTAGAGTCTCTGAACTTCGAGAAAATTGTGCAAAAAATTGGATTTTCACAATTTAGTATTGAAATTTTGCAACTGTTCTTTTTTGCGGATGATTGTTTTAATTTAATTTCAATTTTCCCCAAGTTTCATGGCCTTGAGGGAGATCACAAATTTTTACCTGTTTCCATGATTGATTCAGTGATTCAGTCTGGTCAGTCACGAAGTCCGGCTGTACGTCACTTGACAGAAAATAATATGAACTGGCAAGAGTGCCAAGTCAGGCGACTCTCTGTTTCCGACGATACTGATAAAGTGGGTTCTACAGCAAGCCACTCGCGTTTTCTGTTACTAATTTTTTTTTATTGTGCATGGTAATCTGCAACCTTAAGCTGTGGCTCGTTGTATTTAGCTCGGCTAATGGTACGGAGAGTAATAAACTGGGATTGTGCGAAGAATCTTGTTCAATTTTATCTCGAGTTTCCTCTAATGACAGGGAAAACTCGGAGCGAATAATTTTTCCGGATGAGACTTTATGACTATTTTAAGCACTTTTATAACCGTGTGTGTGGCAAAATTAACGATGCAGAAGTCCCGAGGCAGGATGCAGAAAAATATGATAGTTTATTTGAAAATGTGTAAATAAAAGTTAGGTTCCGATCGAAAATTACGTTACGCTATATTGAAAACTCCCCCCCCCCCCTTCTTCGTCACAGATCATTACACAAAGTTTGAACCCTCCAGGGTGACGTCACAAATGCGAACACCCTCCCCCCTTTTAAGTCAAAATTTTGTCTTCGATTTCATTTGATAAATGCCTGAAATAAAACACAAAACATACAAAAATAATATTTTGATAGACTTTACAGCACGACATGATCTCAAAACAGGTGGAATAGAGTGATTTTTTACAAAAATAAAGGAATAAATTCTTTTGAATAAAATAAATGTTAAGGTACCATATTGAACTCAATATCAAACGATTGAGATTTCAAGTCGAAATATATTGAATCTTCAACAAATAGTTGAATTTTTAACCAAAGACTTGAATCTTCAACCTACAAAATTGAAATTTCAACCAAATGGTCGAATTCTCAAACAAAGAAGATTAAACTTCAACGACATACAGTACGATTTTTCAAAAAAATAGTTGAATCGTCAGACCAAAAATACAATTTTTCTTAAGACCGTTACATTTTCAACCAAGAAAGATGATTTTTTTCAGTCAAGAACTTTTCTACCAGAGAGATTACTTTTCAACCAAGAGGGACGAATTTTCAACAAAAAAAAAGAACTTCCAACAAAAGAGTTGAATTTTCACAAAAAGATGACTTTCTGACAAAACCGTTGAGTTTTCAACCAGAAAAGATGAATTTCTAAACCAAAAAAAGGTATTTTCGATCCAAAAAGACAAATTTTCAACATAACAGTCAAATTTTTGACCAAAAATGGGTTAGTTACATTTTCAGTTGAAAAATTATTCTCAGACAAAAGGAAACGAATTTCCAGCAAAGTGGTTAAATTTTCTACCAAAAAGATGAAGTTCTTACTAAAATGATGAAATTTCAACAACAAAAAAATGAATTTTCAACAAAGAAATTGAACATTAGTTAAATTTTTGAAACGAAGAGATGACTCTTGCACAAAATCGCTGTATTTTCAATCTACAAAGATGAATTTTCAATCAAATAGTTGAATTTCGAAACTACAAAATTGAAATTTCAACCAAGCGGTCGAATCTTCGAACAAAGAAGATTAAACTTCAACCACAAACAGTCGGATTTTTCAAAAAATAGTTGAATCGTTAGACAAAAAGACGATTTTTTTTCAAGATTGTTACATTTTCAACCAAGAAAGATGAATTTTCTCAATCAAGAACTCTTCTACCAGAAAGATGACTTTTCAACCAAGAGGGACGAATTTTCAACAAAAAAGACGAACTTCCAACAAAACAGTTGGATTTTCGCAAAAAGATGACTTTTTAACAAAACTGTTGAGTTTTCTACCAGAAAAGATAAATTTCTAAACCAAAAGGAGGTATTTTTGGTCCGAAAAGACAAATTTTCAACAAAACATTCAATTTTTTGACCAAAAATGAATTAGTAACATTTTCAGTTAGAAAATTGATTCTCAGTAAAAAAATGAACTTCCAACAAAATAGTTGAATTTTCTACCAAGGAGACGATGTTATAACTGAAATGATGAAACTTCAACCAAAAAAAAATGAATTTTCAACAGAGAAGTTCAACATTAGTTGAATTTTTAAAACGAAAAGATGATTCTTGCACAAAATCGTTGTATTTTCATTCTACAAAGATAATTTTTCAACCACGTAGTTAAATTTTCAACGGACAAAGATAAGCTTTCAACCAAGTCGTCGTTGTTTTTAAACAGAAAGGATTAAACTTCAACCACAAACATTTGAATTAAAAAAAAAAGTAGAATCTTAAGCTGAGAAGACGAATTTTTTAGAAGACCGTTGAATTTTCAACAAAGAAGATGAACTTTTTTCAATCCAGAATTTTTCCACCAAAAACATGACTTTTCAACCGAAAGGGACGAATTGTCAATAAAAAAGATGAACTATTAACAAAACAGTTGAATTTTCAACCAAAAAAAAAATGAATTTTCTAAACCAAAAAGAGGTATTTTCCATCCAAAAAGACGAACTTTCAACGAAACAGACAAATTTTCGACCAGAAATGAAATAATTACATTTTAAGTTGAAACAGTTGAATTTTCAAGCAAAGAAAACGAATTTTTTGGAAAACAGTTGAATTTTCAAACCAGAGACGTATTTTCTATCCAAAAAGGCAAATAATATGATACAAAACAGTCAAATTTTCGAGCAAAAAGGAATAGTTACATTTTCAGTTAAAAAAATAACACTCAAATAAAAAAACTAATTTTTAACAAAATAGCTAAATTTTCTACCACAGAAATGAAGTTTCTATCAAAATTGTGAATCTCAAACAAAAAAATGAATTCTCAACAAGGAAGTTCAACATTCAACAAAGTAGTAGAATTTTCAATAAAAAAAGATTAATTCTGAACGAAAAACATAATAGTTGATATTCCAACTAATGAAAATTTCAATTTTAAATTAAAAACATTTGAATTCAACCAAAAAGACGAATTTCCAACAAAGTAGTTAAATCCTTAATCAAAAAAATTAATTTTTAACCAAACAGTTGCTCTTAAAAACATCAATTTTAAAGAAAAAGTTTATTTTCGAACAAATGGTTGAATTTTCTACAAAACTAATAGAATTTATAACCAATAAAGATGAATTTTTCAACAAAACAGTTGAATTTTTAAGTCGACAAGGCGATCTTTCTACGTAACAGTTAAATTTTTCAACCAAATAGTTGAGTTTTAAACTAAAAACGTTCAATTTTCAACCAAAACTGGAATAGGTAAATTTGCGATTTAAAAAATTGATTTTCAACAAAAAAAGACTTTTCAACAAAATAGTTGAATTTTCAACCAAAGAGAGGGATCTTTAGCTATCAAAATAAATTTGTAAGCAAGCAATTCAACTGTCAACCAAATAAACGAATTTTCAATCAAGAAGACTAATTTTTTACAAAAAAAAGAAAAAATTTACAACAAAATACATTTTCAACCAAATAATTGAATTTTAATCTAAAAACGATTAATTTTCATCAAAAAATGGAATATTTGAATTTGTAATAAAAAAATGAATTTTCAAACAAAAAAAAACGAGTTTTCAACAAAATAGTCGCATAATTTCATATTTTTTGCGAAGTGTACATATGACAAGTTGCAAAAAATCTATTTTCAAATATTTTCATGTCAAAATTCGTCAGTATATATAATATATAACGTTTTCAACTCATTTTGGATACATTTTTCAAAACCAAATGATAAAAAATTTGCAGTTTGAATATCACGCAGTTTTTCCATTTGGGTTTTACGTATGTCTTTTGAAGAAATGCGTGTATGTAAGCGGAGTATAAATGCTTCGATTAATTGAATCGTTTGAGTTGAGAAAAAAATTTGTGCTTTGGCATTTGAAAAAAAATTGTCGAAATCGGCTAATATCTTCTGTTTGGTTTTTGAATTTTGAAAATTGAAAAAGATTTCCCTATGGGCAAAAGCATTAGAAATTTTTGTCTTATACTAACAAAATACATGCTTCTTCGATTCAAATTGAAGAAATTTTAAATTCGACATCTGCAACTTTTATTTCAAATTGTGTGATTAACAAAATTGAAAGAACGTGGTTTCTTTACGTTTTCAAAAAAATGGTTGACTGCACAAAAACAATTTCATTTTTTATTTTTGTTCAAGACTAAAAATTTTTTAGCCCATATGTAAAATATAATGAATTTTCAAATTCAAGAAGCGAAAAGGAGACACTAACAATTTTTTTTCTTTTTCGGTGCCAAACTACAACTTTTTTTTTTGCTTTGCTGAAATGATTCGATTAATTTCATCATTTTTGATCCACTAACATGTACTTATATTCTTCTTATTTTAAGAATTGATATTTTGCAACTTTCTGCAGTTGAAAAGTGCGCATGATTTCGCACAATAATCAGTTTCTCAGCGCATAATCCAGATATTTCTAACGTTAGAAAATATTGTCCTCAGTTATCTGTTCCGCGTTTGAATGTTTTCATTCCAAAGATCAGATTTTAAAAAAAAATAACAATATAAATGATGTCTGATTTTTAGGTCCAATAAAAATATAAAGAAAAGGAGAAAAAGCGATTTATTAATATTAAAAATGATCAAAGTGTTCTTAATTTTCAATAAAATATAGTTACATTATGGAATATGTATAGGTGACACAGACACATACATCCGGACAATTGCATAGAACATTATATTACACATTTATATACTGAGAAACGTTTAATTAGACCTTTTTTTTTAAATTGCTACCAGTACAAAGCTTCCTATACAATAAAACAAAATATTAACATTATTTATAATTTGATGTTCAAAATTTGCATAAAAACTCAATTGCAAAAGGAAATTCTAAATTTTTAATGATTCTTAATTCAAAAAATTATGCATTTTTTTGAGAATAGCTGGATTTTTTTGGTATGAATTCCAGGGGGAAGGGGAAGTGGCTATTTGCACCGAAATTTCGGTACAAATAGCTTGATTTTTTTGGTAAGTGTGAACACTTCGGAAAAATTATTGGTGTTGGTGTTGTATTTAAATGTTTTTGGTTTACCAAAATATTCGATGCATTTTTAATTTGTTGTGACATGTTACAAGTTTGATAAAAAAAATTTTAACGAGAAACTAGAAAAAAGACTGTCGAATTCCATGCATAAAATATATTAAAAGTTCTTTTTATTAATTAAACTTGTTATTTCATGAACTGTCTACCATTACGGAATTTTCCTTAAGACTAAACTATTTCCAGCACATACATACATCTGGGTGCATACGATATTCACAAATAAATATACATACATATGGTGCATACGATATTTTGTATAACAAATGCAAAATTTCAGACACGATTGGAACACAGGCGTGATTTCTGCTCATATGGAGGAATTTTTGAAACTTTATTTTTATTTCAATATGAATTTAGGACATTTTTTAAATTATGAAAATTTTTGAAATTCTTGAAACCTTTAAAATTATGAAAATTTTGAAAATTTTGAAATTTATCGGAATTTTGAGTGTCCAAAAAATTTTTGGAAATTTTCAGTCATTTATAGCAATTTATGATCATTTGTGGGTAATTTATGGTAACTTCTCGTTTTGGGTTGGTCCAATCTGTCAACGCGATCAACTGATCGCTTTTTAATTTTTATTATTCACCTATGACGTCACTTTTACTCCCTAGAGACTGAAAAGTAGAACTTTAGCCCCACTTCATAGACATCGAAAAGGTCAGAAATCATGCATGTGTTATGAAAAAAAACCAGCATTCGGAATTAATAAGAATCTGAAAAACAATTATTATTATAAGTGTTTCTGGTTGGACACCAGGAAATTTTAAGAGCATCTCCTCCGATCACTGAAGTTAAGCAGCGCTTGGCTCGGTTAAACGCGGCTGGGGGCCGTCGTACTAGAAAATAATGTTTTAAAAATTCACTTTTATATTAATTTAATCAAATAAGAATACTTAAGACTGTATTGATATAAAATAAATTTTTTCACGTCAAACTCTTTGAATTTTCAAAGATGATTTGCGTGAAAATTACGAACAGGTATTCGTAAAAATTACGAATAAGAGTTCTGATAACTTTATTTTAGACCTGTGCATTTTGTCGGATCAAATATGGCATTTTCGATTCGACGTGCGTTCATTTTCGAATCGGTTTATTCGGTTCGATCGATCCAACGATCGAATGTCGGAAAACCGACATTCGATTCGTGCTACCGTCGGATCGGTTTTTCCGATTCGATCGGCCCGTCCATTGAATTTCGAAAAATCGACATTCTACTTGTGCTATCGTCGGATCGGTTTATTCGATCCGATCGATCCACCGATCGAATGTCGAAAAACCGACATTCGATTTGTACTACTGTCGGATCGGTTTTTTCCGACGATATTCGATGTGCCTTATATTGGATCGGTTTTTTACTTTTTTCATTCATTCAATTTAGTGACCATAGTCCATCAATAAATCGAAGCAAGTCGTCAGTTTCCATGAATAAATTAATAAATAATCAAAATGTTAAAATTGGTTGAAGAATCATGAGACGTAATTTGGCTTCAATTAAATGATTTCTGCAATTCAAAAAAAATTTATATGTCTACAAAATGAAGATTTTTTAAGAATCTTAAATGAATACGCTCCGAACTCTTGTACCTATTATTTTCACAAGTGACTGAAACTCAATGAAACAAAATTTTTATCATATACTCTGTACACCTTAATTAATAAGTGCGTATTCATAAAGTAATGTAAAATTAAAACTACCAGCAAAGTTGTTACTTATTCCGATAGACATTTTCTACGGAAGTGAATTAATAACAATCCCACTGAGAACCAGTAATTTTTTTACTAATGATTAGTCAAAATACTTGAAAAATCAAGTATAATGACTTGCACTATTTGATGAGTTAACTCCTACTCATTCAGATATAGAAAGTGTATAATATTTATTGCAGAAATTTCAACACTTCATACATATCTGAAACATTCGAAAGATAAAGGCGTTCTGAAATTTGAAAAGAAAACCAATAAAATATTTTTAAAAATTATTCTTGACTAGCAAAAATAGAGCGCATGTCACACGTTTTCTATTTTTATTATCTTATTATCAAATTCAAACATATGCTTAAATTTGAAGTACTATACAATATATTGAATAATAATCATAAATTAAAATAAATATTAAAATAGCTACATCGGCCTTCATACAATTCTAATTTTAATCGGCAAGTTATTTTATTTTGAATGTTCATAGTTTATTATCATGAAATTTTGAACAACTTTTTAAAATAGGTCTATCTTGAAGATTTGCAATTGAAAATTCTTCAATGCTGAATGTGTACAACTGTACAATCAAAAATGATGCACTTTTGAGTGATTTTTGTATTGTTTTAGATAGTTCGATTTTGTAAATTTACAATTGAAACCTTTTGTATTTTAAAGGCGTGTAAACAAGAATGTTTAAATTTTGCTAATTTTGAAAATCGAAAGTCAACAGTTTTCAATTCTAAATCAAAAAATTGAAAAAACTTTAAATGCAAGGCATAAAAATTACAGAATTTTCAATTCTAAAACTTAAAACTTGCATAATTTTTAATTGTAGATTCTCAAAATTGAAAACTCTTGAATTGCATGTCATGCAAGTCATCCAAATTACAGATTTTTCAATTCTAAAACTTGAAACTTGCATAATTTTTAATTGTAGATTTTCAAAATTGAAACTTCTTCAATTTTGAAGAATAAAAATTAAAATTCATATAATTTTGGAGAGTTTCAACTGAAAACTCTTGAATTTCGAAAATATAGATTTTCAAATTACCAAATTTTCAATATGTATATTTTAAAGTTATGTAATTTTGAACGTTTTTCTTTAATAGTTCAATTTTTGATACTTACAGTTGAAAATTCTTGATTTTAACCATTTTTACAATTTACAATTGAAGATTCATTAATGTGGAATGTTTTTATATTCTAAAATGATGTAATTTTCATCGTTTTTGTTTGAATATGTAGTTCAATTTTAAAAATTCACCATGGAAAATTCTTCAAGTTGGAATATTTTCAATTGAAGACTCTTCAATATTTAATATGTCAAATAGAAAATTATGCAATTTTGAGTCATTTTCTTGGTATAGTTCAATTTTGAAGATTAGAAATTGAAAATTATTCAATTTAATAGATTTGCAGCTGTCAATTCTTCAATATTGTTAACAGTAAAAATAACAGCGTTGATTTATTTTTTCAATTACTTATAATTTATTACATATGTAACATATGTTCCCGTAACAGAAAAAAATTTTTACCGGGAATTCTTCCCAACGATAAAAGTGGCGACATTTAATTTGTATATTTTGAAATATTTTGTTTCGACTGGTTAATAAATAATGAAAGTTGGAGGCCTTTGCCAGCCTTTACCATTTAATTTGTACAATTAAATTTTGTCAAATAATTACTTTAGCATTTTGAGTGTTTCGTTTCAGAATAATGTTTGTTTTGAAGGCCTTAGAATAAAACCTATTGGAATTAGAAGGTTTTCATTTTAAATCTTCTTCATTATCAAACAATTGAATTAAAAGTTTTCGAATGATAAATTTCTTAAGCTCTAATTTGGAAGATTTGGAAAGTTGAAAATTCAGAAGATTTCAGTTTTGGCTGCTTTCGTTTTTGGTTTAGTTTTGATAACTTCAAGTGAAAAAATTTTCAGCTTAAACAGTTTGAATTTTTGATTTCAGCTCGAATTTCAATGACCGGGAAAAATTTTTGTGAACCGGGAAATGACCGGGAATTTTTTTCGGTGATGAAAGTGGCCAACTCTGATAATTGTAAACGTATTTTTAAGATCGTGTTTAATCCAATTTAAATTTTTAAAACTCAAAGGTATAAACTGAAATTATGATGTGCCTATTAGTCGTTTATACAGTCGAACTTGTCAATATTGGGTTTTACTATTCATTCCTTATTATAGGTTTAAAATATCATTATATATTATATACTGTTAAATTTATAATTTATTATTAATGAAAATTTAAAAAATCTATTTAACTTTATCGCAAACCTAAACTAAGGATATGAATGGTAAGGCCCAATATTAACAAGTTCGAATTTGTAAGTGACTAATTGGAAAACAATAATAATGTTCGAGCTTTCCGACTTCTAATATTTAAATTATACTAAGAAAGGAATTAAAAAATATGGTTATAAATTATAATGATATTTTTGGCAATTTTTCTCTTTAAAACTTAATTAAACCGAAAAATCGATTATTTTTGAAAAAGGGTCGGATCGATTTTTCGAAACTGGGTCTCAGATTGTTTGTAGGATGCCAAAGAACTGTAGTGAAAAACAAAATCCCATCTGCGAATAACTTTCAGTTAAAAGAGGTCAAAATCAATTAAAATCGATTCCACTTTCTTTTTTGTAATATTATTCAAAAATATTATAGGATAAAAATTTCAATTCAACACTATAAAAATGAATGGAAATTCGAGGTACATATATTTTATATTACATGAAATTTCCCATTCCACAAATAATAATCCAAATGCCACAAATGTAGAATAAAAATTTTGAAAAACTGTTATTTGACGAGAAAATTTAAATAAAGCTAGGATAATAAGTGAAAACACCAATATTGGGCCACTTCAGTAGTCGCATATTGGATTTTAGACAATGGAAGGCAATTCGATCGAATCGAAAAAACCGATTTTTCGACATTCGAAGTACGTCCAATGACGGTTTGAAATTGAATCGATTTTTTTTGCACACGTCTACTTTATTTGTCAAAAATTTTATCAAAAATAACGCGGTTTTGATTTCAAAAATGTTCATAAAATTATCAGAAATCAATTTTTATTACACTGAGAAAAGAATGTTAATGACAATTAAGTCTTGTTTTCACTGCGCTTAACTACTGCCGAGCGGGGAGTTTGACGCCGAAGATGTATGTGGGCACTAAATGCTATCGAATGTCTACATCCAAACTCGTCTGTCAGTAACAGGCTGCGCTCGGGAGTTTTAATTTTCTGCAGTTTTCCACTCCCCTGATCAAATGTTCATGAAAAGGTGAGCGCTACTAATATAAATTCGGTTGTAGACGGTAGGGGATTTTAGAGATTTAAAAAACCCACAGGATTAGGTACGTCAGGCATTGCTTGAAGGCTTGTTATGAGAGTTGGGGTATTTGTGGATTTTCGGAAGGGATTTGAGCTAAAAAGCTCTAATATCTAACGATATCTATTGGGAGGGGGGGGGGGGATTCTGGATATGCAAAAACCCGAAAAGGATATACGCATGAAGTGAAAATTTAATCTATTCTTGAGAGAAAATGGATTGAAGTAATGTAATTTTTTGAGTGTTTTCAAAAATTAGGTATTGGTTTGTGTAAAACATATTTCGTATCTTCAATATTTCATATTTTACACAGTTCAGAAATCACATTTTGGTTTTAAAAAGTATCACCGGATTATTTTGAGTGGGAAATTAGTGAATCATACAATAAATAACAATCAATCAATAAAAAGTAAAGAAATAAAATCTGGAATGCAATATGTGTTACTGTTAAAACTCGGATTTAATTAAAACTAGTTTTGGCTAGTCGATCAAACCGGTAAATTATGAAGAATATTTGTGGAGACTAGTTTTTACTCGTTGCGACTAAATTCGGGCTTTAATGATGATATATGGGTGATTCTACTAAAAGGGACCCTTTTCAGTTCGACTTTTGTGGAAAATAATTCTTTATATTTTTACATCTTTTTCTCGAAAATCAATTAATACGATTTGCGAAAGTGAGAAGGTAATTTGTGCAAGATTATTTCTCAAAAATATTGATATTTTAGGAGCAGTTTTGCACCGCATCAGTTCACAGTGGGCCAGGACATCCGGTTCCTTGGCCAAAAGTCGGCAAAACCATTATGATAAACGAAAATTAATTCTAATTACGCCTATATATAGTTTTTTGTGTCGCTGATTCGATTTTACGGAAAAAGTTACATATAGTTCATGTGCTAGATAATTTTTTCCTCAACCCTTTTGGTTATGAAGTATAAATAAAACTACAGAACAAATAGGGTTAAGAAGAAAATGGTCTAATACGTGGGCTGTATGTAATTTTTTGCGTAGAATCGAATGGTGCTATTAGTTTTTTTGTAACTCGCATTTTTTAATAAATTGTTTATACAACAAAATTTCAAGCAATCGAAATTTCAAATTATTTTTCATGAAAAATCGTCTTTTAACGAAATGTTCTGATTTCATTAACTTTTTTATTATGACAACTGGTCTGCCCATGGGACTTAATGCGTTAAAAAGTTGTTTATCATTTTATAATTTGTTCATAAGTAGTTGAATTATTAACCAAGAAAGACTTTTCAGTCAAGAAAAAAAGTGCCAAACAAATTTTTCAATTTTTAAGCCAAAAATACAAATTTTATACAAAACAGTTGAGTTTTCAACACAAGAAGACAAATTTTCAACAAAACGATTGAATTATTCATCAAAAAGGATGAAATTAACAAAATTCTTCAAGTTTAAACTATATGAGATCAATTTTCAACCAAAAATGAAATAATTAAATTTTCTGTTAGAAAAATTAATTTTTAATTAAAACAATGAAGCATCAACAAAATAGTTGAATTTCAGACTAAAAAGAGGAATTTTCAAACCAAAAATAGTAATTGCCCACAAAGAGGTTTAATTTTGAACCCAAAAATATGAATTTTCAGAAAAATGATTTTCCACCAAGTAATTAAAATTTCTACCAAAAGAGTTAAATTTTCTACAGAGAGTTGAATTTTTAACCAACAAAGACTTTTCAGTCATGAAGAGAAAAATTTCAACCAACTTGTTGAATTTTTAAGTCAAAAAGACGAATTTCTTACAAGGCAGCGTAATTTTTAACCCAAAAGTATGAGAATTTTCAACGAAAAAGGATGCCTTTGAAAAAATTCTTGAATTTTCAACTAAGGAAGATAAATTTTTACCAGAAAATTATACATCGTATGGTATATTATATTTTTATGATTCAATTTTTAGTTATAAAAATTAATTTTCATCAAAAAAAAAAAAACAAGCATCACCAAAATAGTAAAATTTTCAATCAAAGAGGTAAGTCTTTAACCAAAAAAAATTAATTTTTAACAAAGTAGTTGAACTTTCAACCAAGTGGTTGAAATTTCAACCAAGCAAGATGAATTTTCAACGCAAAATGTAATAGTTGATATTTTAACCAAAAAAGTTTTAAATTTTAAATCAAAAACAGTTCAATTAGTCCACAATAGAAAAATTTTCAAAAAAACTGTTGAATCTTCAATCGAAACAGATAAATTTTAAACAAAACAGTCGCATTTTTAACCAAAGAAAATGAAATTTATACCAAGAGAGTAGAATTTCCAAACCAGAAAGACGAATTCTCAATAAAATAGTTGAATTTTCAACCAAAAAAGATTTCTCAGGCAAGAAAAAGAAATTTCAACCAAATTGTTGAATTTTCAACCCAGAAAGATGAATTCTCTGCAAAACAGTTGAATTTTCTACTGGAAAATATGAATTTTTAACAAAAGAGACCTTATACAACCAAATATAGTTGAATTTTGCATCAAAATAGTTCAATTTTAACATAATCGCATTATTAACCAAGAAAGATTTTTCAGTCAAAAAAAAGTGTTAAACGAATTTTTAAATTTTTAAGCCAAAAAGACAAATTTTCTCCAAAACAGTTGAGTTTTTAACCCAAGAAGATGAATTTTCAACAGAACAATTGAATTTTTTACCAAAAATGATGACTTTTTAACAAAGTTCTTCAAGTTTTAACTATGTAAGATCAATTTTCAGCCGAAAATGAAATAATTAAATTTTTCTGTTGGAAAAATTAATTTTTAATTAAAAAAATTAAGGATTAACAAAATAGTTGAATTTCAGACCAAAGAGAGGAGTTTTCAAACCAAAAACAGTAATTTTCCACAAAGAGGTTCAATTTTGAACCCGAAAATATGAATTTTCAACAAAAATGATGATTTTTCACCAAATAATTAAAATTTCTGCCAAAAGAGTTGAATTTTCATCCAGGAAAGACTTTTCAGTCAAGAAGAGAAAAATTTCAACTAACTTGTTGAATTTTCAAGTCAAATCGACGAATTTCCTACGAAACAGCGTCATTTTAAACCCAAAAATATGAATTTTCAACCAAAAAGGATGCCTTTGAAAAAATGTTTGAATTTTTAACTAAGGAAGATAATTTTTTACGAGAAAATTATACATCATACAGTATATATTTTCATGAATTAATTTCAAGTTATAGAAATTAATTTTCATTTAAAAAAACAAGCATCACTAAAATAGTAAAACTTTCACACAAAGAGGTGAGTCTTTAACCAAAAAAAATCAATTTTTAACAAAGTATTTGAACTTTCAACCAAGTAGTTGAATTTTCAACCAAACAAGATGGATTCCCAACGCAAAATGTAAAAGTTGATATTTCAACCAAAAAATTTTTAAATTTTGAATCAAAAACAGTTGAAATGAACGACAAAAGACGAATTTAAAAAAAAAAGGTTAAATCCTCCACCAAGGAAGATTTTTTTAGCCAAGAAAAAAAAACTTGAATCAAATTGTTGAATTTTCAATCCAAAAATTCGAATTTTTTACTAAACAGTTAAATTTTCAACAGAAAAGTTAATTTTCCACCAAATATTTGAATTTTCCAAAAAAATTGTTGATTTCGAAACCCAAAAGGGCGAATTATCAACAGACCAACTCAATTTTTAACCAAAAAGGATTACTTTTAACAAAACTGTTGAATTTTCGAATCAAGAAAACGAATTTTCTACGAAACAGTTGAATTTTCACCAAAAGGGTTAATTTTGAACGAAATGTTTAAATTTGTTACCAAAATAGTTGAATTTGGGAACCAGAAATTCTAATATTTCAACAAAAAAATTCAATTTTCAAACCAAGAAGTATGACTTTTCAACTAAATTGTTGAATTTTCGGCAAAATACTTGAATTCTTAACAAAATAATTGAATGTTTGACCTAAAAGACGATTTCTCGGCCAATAATATAATAGTTGACTTCAGCCAGAAAGAATAAACTTTCAATCATTTTTAATACTTTTAAAATATTGAATTAAAAAACTGGAAATTATGCTTAGAAAATAAAGTTAATTTTCCACTTCGAATTTTTTCATTACGGACTACAGACTGTTAAATCCAGACTTTAGGCCCGAATATTTTTTTAATTTCTGTCACTTTGAATTTTGAAACTATAGTTGCAAGGATGTACAATTTATCCATCTTTTACTAACACAAAATTCGTCTGAACACTTACAGAAGTAAAAATAAATCATTGAAACATGAAATTCTAAAAATATTTCTTATTTGAGAACAATTTTATTATTTTATTATTGTTTTTCATCATTACCCAGGTAATACTTTTTCTACTGAAAATCTGAAAAAACTTCAAAAAACTCAGACGGAAAACTGGACAAAGTGAAACCCCCTGTAAGACTGCTGATATAATTAAAATGTCATCCTGGTACTTATTATAAATAAAATAAGGTTGCCAGAAGGATGTACATAAATTTCAGGTATAATAATTAAATAAAATTAAAATTGAATTTAATATTTAAGGGTAAAAATATTTTGCTATCTTAATATTGTGTTTTTAGAATTTGTTATCTAATTTCTATAAGTAGGTCGTTAAAACTAAACGGTCCGATTACACTATCAGTTGTCGTAATCCATTGTGTAATTAAAATTCTACTTAGTAAACGATTTGAACTCTCATGATATAGGCAGATAGAGGATATAATGGTGAAAATAGAAAGGAAGGAAAAATGAGAGTAAATACAGCAATCAGTAATCGACGTGAGGTCGTCATGTGATCGCTTTTATGGAAATCATAATACGGAGTTTTCAGTCACAAGACTCAAATAAACGAGAAGTTGAGATATGTGATTGATGCAGACAGTCGATTGCTGTTTCAATATTATCAACAGTCTCATTTCTGAAATACATAAGGCAGGAATTTAATTGATACTACTAATTTATCAACTTTAATCCTCTTTTGTTATTATTTCAACATTAATTACCAGTATCATTCTTAAAATTTTATGATTTGCCAAAGTGTCTGAAGTCGCTCGAAAACCACTGTGTATCATCATTATATCACTATCGATATTAACATTGACACGATTTTAACATTATATTTTATTATGAAGGTAAGAGAATAATGTTTTTCTCATGACACATACATCATTTCATTCATTTCGAAAAAATCCCTCTTCTTCCCCTTGGTGCATAATATACTAATTAATATTCATATATTAATATATAAACATAAAAAGTTTTTTTGCATCAAAACAAGACCCTCTTTCTTATAACAAAACTTGTTTTTCTGCATTACTTCAAAATCATTCATTTCAATTTCTGATTATCATTTTGGGAACACTGGTATGGTGGTACTGATTAGAGAAATTGTTATCTTTTCAAACAAGTTTTTTTGGGTCAAGTTCGGGTACTGGAGCAGACAGTGATTATCAAAAAACATTCATAGATGTGATATTAAAAACAACCTTGAAGGGAATTTCCCGAGACACTTTTAACTTATTGCTTATTTGTTATGTAGTACTAGCAAAAATAGCGCGCTACGAGCGCTCATAACATTTTTCTTATTTTAATTGTCTAATTATCAAATCAAAATATATGCTTAAATTTGACGTATTATAAAATATAATTAATAATAATAATAAATTAAAATAAATATTAAAATAGCTACATCGGCTTTCATGCAATTTTAATTTCAATGGGCAACTTGTTTCATTTTGAATGTTCATAGTTCAAAATCATAAGATTTCGAACATCTTTTTGAAATAAGTCCATCTTGAAGATTTGCAGTTAAAGATTCTTCAATGTTGAACATGTATAATTTAAGATGATGTAATTTTGAATGTCTTTTTTGAATGGTTCAATTTTGAAGATTTATATTTGAAAACTCTTGAATTTTGAAGATGTATAGTATAAATAAAAATTCTTAAATTTTCAAAATAAAAAAAAATACAATTCAAAATCTCACAGTTTTGAAGAGTTGCAATTGAAAATATATAATTCAAAATTATTCAATTTTCAAGATTTATATTTTAAAGATTGTAAGTTTGAACATTTTTTTAATAATAGTTCAGTTTTGAATATTCACAATAGAAAATTCTTCAATTTTCAAGATTTACAATTGAAGATTTATCTATTTGGAAAAATGACATTTCAAAATAATACAATTTAGAACGTTTTGCTAGAATATGTAGTTCATTTTTGAAGATTCAAAATGAAAAATTATTTAATTTTGGAGTTGCATCATTGAAATTTATTTAATTTTATAATTCTGCATTGGAAAATTCTTCAATTTTTACGATTTACAATAAGAGACTCATTAATTTGCAATGTTTATCAATATAAATGATGTAATTTTTAATGCTCCTCTTGGAATACTTCAATTTTGAAGATTTCAAATCGAAAATTAATCAATTTTGAAGATTTGAAATTAAAATTGAATTAGCTTTATGAAATGGCAATTTAAAATTCATCAATTTCTAAGATTTACAATTGAAGATTCATTAATTTGGAATGTTTACAGTTTAAATGATGTAATTTTGAACGTTTTTCTTTTTCAATAAGCATGTTTATAATTAAAAAGGATGAAATTTTTAAAGATTTTTCAGAATATGTAGTACAATGAAAAATTCTTCAATTTTGATTATTTGCAGTCGAAGACTCTTCAATATTTAATGTGTAAAATAAAAAATAACATAATTTTGAACGTTTTTTTTGTAATATGTAGCACAATGGAAAGTTATTCAATTTGATTGTTTGTAACTGAAGACTCTTCAATATTTAATGCATAAAATAGAAAATGATGCAATTTTTAATGTTTTTTTGGAATAGTTCTATTTTGAAGATTTAAAATTGAAATTCACTCAATTTCAACGATTTGCAATAAAAGATGAATTAACTTGAAATGTTTATAATGTTAAATGATGTAATTTTAAATGATTTTTTTGGAATAGTCCAATTTTTAAGATTTGGAATAGAAATTTATTCAATTATATAGATTTTCATTTTAAAATTCTTCAATTACTATAATTTACAATTGAAGATTCATTAATGTGGAATGTTTATATTTTAAAATAATATAATTTTGAAAGCTTTTTAAGAATATTTAGTACAATGAAAAATTCTTCAATTTTGATTATTTGCAGTCGAAGACTCTTCAATATTTAATGCATACAATAGAAAATGATGCATTTTTTAATGTTTTTTCGGAATAGTTCTATTTTGAAGATTTGAAATTGAAATTCACTCAATTTTAACGATTTGCAATTAAAGATGAATTAACTTGAAATGTTTATAATGTTAAATGATGTAATATTAAATGATTTTTTTGGAATAGTCCAATTTTGAAGATTAGAAATAGAAATTTATTCAATTATATAGATTTTCATTTTAAAATTCTTCAATAACTATAATTTACAATTGAAGGTTCATTAATGTGGAATGTTTGTATTTTAAAATGATATAATTTTGAAAGCTTTTTAAGAATATTTAGTACAATGGAAAATTATTCAATATCGAAGATTTAAAATTAAAATTCACTCAATTTCAACGATTTGCAATTAAAGATTAATTAACCTGAAATGTTTATATTGTTAAATAATGTAATTTTAAATGCTTTTTTTGGAATAGTCCAATTTTGAAGATTTGGAATTGAAATTTATTCAATTATATAGATTTTCATTTTAAAATTCTTCAATAACTATAATTTACAATTGAAGATTCATTAATGTGGAATGTTTATATTTTAAAATAATATAATTTTGAATGCTTTTTAAGAATATGTAGTACAATGGTTAATTCTCCAATTTTGATTATTTACAGTTGAAAACTCATATATTTAATGTGTAAAATAGAAAATGATGCAATTTTTAATGTGTTTTTTGGAATAGCTCAAGTTTGAAGATTCAAAATGGAAAATTAATGAATTTTGAAGACTCAAAATAGAAATTTATTTAATTTTTACGATTCACACTTAAATATTTATTAATTTGGAATGTTTATGATGTTAAATGATGCAATTTTGAATGATTTTTTTGGAATAGTTCAATTTGAAGATTTTAAATTGAAATTTATTCATTTATATAGATTTGCAATTGAAAATTATTTAATTGCTATAATTTATAACTGAAGATTCATTAATTAAAAATGTTCACACTTTAAAATGATGCAATTTTAAACTTTTTTAGAATATGTAGTACAATGAAAAAATTTTCAATTTTGATTATTTACTGTTGAAGACTCTTCAATATTTAATGTGTAAAATAAAAAATGATGAAATTTTAAAAGTTTCTTTTTGTAATATGTAGCGCACTGGTGAGCTCTTAAATTTTGATTGTTTGCAATTTTATTGAAGATTCCTCAATATTTAATGTGTAAAATTGAAAATGATGCAATTTTTAATGTGTTTTTGGAATAGTTCAACTTTAAAGATTTAAAATGGAAAATAATTAAATTTCGAAGATTTACAATAGAAATGTATTCAATTTTTATGATCTGCAATTAACGATTCATTAATTTGGAATGTTAATAGCGTTAAATGATGTAATTTTAAATTCTTTTTTTGGAATAGTTCAATTTTGTGGATTTAAAATTGAAATTTATTCAATTATACAGATTTGCAATTGACAGTTATTCAATCACTATCGTTAACAATTAAATATTCATTATTTTGAAATTTTTATAGTTTAAAATGATGTAATTTTTAACTTTTTTTAAGAATATGTAGTACAAAGAAAAATTCTTTAATTCTGATTGTTGGCAATTGAAGACTCTTCAATATTTAATGCGTGAAATATAAAATAAAGCAATTTTTAAAGTTTTTTTTTCGTAATATGTAGCTCAATAGAAATTTCTTCAATTTTGATTATTTGCAATTGAAGACTCTCCAATATTTCATGTGTAAAAGAGAAAATGATGTAATTTTGAATGTTTTTTTTGGAACAGTTCAATTTTGGAGGTTTCCAATTAAAATTTATTCAATTTTATAGATTTGCAATTTAAAATTCTTCAATTTTTACAATTTGCAATTGAATTTTCATTAACTTGCAATATTTATAGTATAAAATGTTATAATTTCAAATTCTTTTTTTGAATAGTTCAATTTTGAAGATTTGAAATTTAGTATTACTCAATTTTGAAGATTTGAAATTGAAATTCATTCAATTTTATAGATTCTCAATCTTAAATTCATCAATTGTTCGATTTACAATTAAAGATTCAGTTATTTGGAACGTTTTTAGTGTAAAATGATGTAATTTTCAACGTTTTTTTGGAATATGTAGTACAATGGGAAACTCTTCAATTTTGAATATTTGCAAATGACTCTTTAATATCTAACGTGTAAAATAGAAATTATGTAGTTTTGAGTACTTTAAAATATACTTAAGTTATAGTTATAGCAGTTGTATAATAGTTAATATACAATAGTTAGATATAGTTCAAAAAGAAAAATTCTTCAATGTAGAAGATTTACAATTGAGGATTCATTAATTTGGAATGTTTATAGTTTAAAATGATGTAATTTTGAACGTTTATTCACATATGTAGTTCAATTTCCAAGATTCTCGTGTCATATTAGATGCAATAAAAAAAGGAATCATACCTGTACGCCTTTAGTTAATAAAATAATTTTCAGTACTTGTTTACATTTTATATTTTTTGCTCGATTAATAGGAAATTTTCTATTGCAGATCCGTCAGTAGTCACAGGTTGTCAGAGTAAGGGAATTCTGAGGAATTTTTCAACTTTGTTGGAAAATTTCATGATTGGCTAAATTTCTAAGAAGTGATTTCTCATTTTTGAATATTTTCAATACTAACTAAATAATTTTTATAGTGAATATATGCAGTTAATTAATTTTTCATCAGACTATCTTAACGATTTTGGAAATACTTGAAACGAAATTAGTAATCACTGTATCAACAGAAAAGTTTCCAAAGGTTGTTTATTTGATTTTCGAAATAAATGATTGAAGTTTATGGGAAACAAAATCAAGTGAGCAACAGTAAAAGCGAAAAGAAAATCAAAATCCACGAGATCAAGATAACAATAAAAAGATATCGGAAAATCGACAAAAAACAGTGTAAATAAATTTGGATAGAAGAAATTTTGCATAAGAAAGTATAAAATTATAACATTCATATTATGTAATTATTACACTCATTATATATATATTATATTTTTTGTTTTAGATTGAGGAACCAGGAAATACCTTCAGCTGAGATTTCTCTTTCTTGTGAACTTTTTTTAAATTTGATTGATCTTTAGAAATTAACCAAAGGAGAAGAAATCAGTAATCAAAGAGAGGGTGCAATTTATCTCGATTTTAGCCGGTGGTGTCTTCAACTATAAATTGACATATGCATTTATAAATATATAAAAAGGTGAATGATAAAGTGCAATTTTCGAGAGTTTTGAGTGTCTTAAAAA
This sequence comes from Melikaiella ostensackeni, assembly GCA_032362435.1. Classification (NCBI taxonomy): domain Eukaryota; kingdom Metazoa; phylum Arthropoda; class Insecta; order Hymenoptera; family Cynipidae; genus Melikaiella; species Melikaiella ostensackeni. Next base: position 24,783 of record JAUMHM010083530.1, read on the forward strand.
AGAAAACTTTCAGTATTTAAAGTGTAAAGTATATCCTGTCTGATTCATGTCAGATTTTTCTACCGAAAGATTAAAAATTCTGTTCTGAACTTGATCTTGAACTTGGGTTCGAATACTATCTCGATTGGATTTCAAAGTTTAAAGGTAATTTAAATAATTTAATTTTGAGTGGCAGTAACGAGGGCAGTAATAATTTTTGAAATATATGAACATATAGTTTGTAAACGGAATAAAATGGTTTTATTTTAAAGTGATTTTTGTTGCTATCTCTCAATTTATCAGATTTACTTTTTTTATGATATGATACCATTCTTATCATTATCCAAATTATATTAATATAAGAAAAAATCTTTAACAAATGGAAGCTTATATTCTATAGACTGAAAATTCCTTGCTTTTTGCTTAAATTTGTTGCGGAAAATATTTTGACAGAAAAAGTGGTGTAATACTATGTTTAAAATGCACTATAAAATAGTCAAGCAATAAAAAACTAATAAAAATATTGTAAAGTGCGTTAGTATTTTATAGATGCAATGTTATAACCTAAACAGGAAATCTTTTCTTAAACGCTTCTAACGGCCTCGACACATTTTTTAATGAAAGAGAAAAGAATTAAAAATAGAAGAAATCAGACACTTGAAGCATTCAAATGTAGTAATTTAAAATTTGAATAATCAGAATGGGATATGATTTTAATTTTAAAACAGCCTCGTGTCCAAAAAATACAAACTACGAAATATCGATTTGGATATGAAAACCTATGTACAAATTGGAAAGAAATGCGAGTTTAAAGTACTTAAAAATGTTGATTATCCAAATTTGCATGTAATCCTATTTTCAAACATGTTTGCAAGAAGCGCCAATATTCGATAAAAAAAAAACAATTATTTTACATAATCAGACGAACACTTACTTTTTGAATTTGAATCAATGAGACTTCACTGATTTTCAGTGAAAATCTTTACCGATTTTAATCAGTGATACATTTTTTGCTGATTCAAATTTAGAGAGTAAATTTGGCTCAAATTGTAAAGACAGCATGAAATTTTGTATCTTGTTTTTTGTGACATAAAAAAAAGTTCGAGGCTCAAATATTTTTCAAAATGTTTTTCTAAAATAACAATTAAGCTAATTAATTTTCTCTTTTTTTTCAAATTTTCTCATTGTTTCGAAATCCGCGAAAAAAAGTTCAAAAAGTTGAAAATTAACAAAATTGCGACCTTTTTTCCGAAAATACATCTTTTTAAAGAAAAATATGCAAGATGCAGAAAAAAATCAAGAGTCAAATTGTTCCTTGCGATAAGTTCTACAAAAAGTTCTTTTCGATTTTTCGATATTTTGCACGGTTTTTTGAGCATTAACAAAAGGCACTATCTTGTCTTATGGGAAATTCCGTAATACTACAGACAGTGTGTTAACGAAAACATACATTCTTTCAAAATTTTTTTGGTCCAAATATCGGTGAATGGCATAAAACTTTTTTTGAACTCTTTAGAAGGAATAATTTGGCTTCAACGCTTCTTTCCATTTCTTGCATATTCTTTGAAAAAAACACAATAGTTCAATTTCGAAAAATTCAGTCGTCATTTTGCTAATTTTGAAATCTTTGATTTGCTTTTGCAGGTATGAATACAATGCGCAACGCTACGTTAAAATCAAAAGAAATAAGCTAATTATCTTTATTATTTTGAAAAAATCAGATTTTCAAAGAATGGTCTTTTGAAAAAAAGGAAAAAATGCTTAGCATATGGTCTTAAAACTTTTTTTTTATAACAGAGAGTACATTCATTCAAATTTGTTAGCCACTAAATTTGAAAGTCCTTTTTAAAAAAATTATTTGAGAATAAAAAACGCTTCAACATTTGCAAGCACCTAAATTGAAACCGTTTAAGAAATCGTTTACATTTGAACCATAAAAATTGAAAAGAACAAATATTTTTATGAATTGATAGTACAAATATGAGACATTAACATTTTTTTAAATAATTTGTAAATATATCTGATATAATATAATTTGTGTTAGTTATAAATACATTATTAAGATGCTCCCAATGTTGTCTTATAGTCTGTGCGATGAAACGCAAATAATCCAAAAAAGGCTCGACCTGTTAAAAAGGTATGAAACTTGGTACATGTGTTGTTTTTGACCTAAAAAAATTTTTAGGATAAGGTGCCAAAAAATGTTTGGTTTTTTTTTCAAAAAATGAAAGAAGCATTTTTTTGAATATCCGGTGTTTTTCAAAACAATGGAGATAATTGATTTTTTTATTGTTTTGGAAGGTTTCATAAATTTTTCACATCCGAAAAAAGTTTGAAAAACTCAAAAATTAATAAAATAGCGGCTATTTCTATGAAAATCAAATTTTCTTCATTTTTTCGGAAAAATATTCGAGATACGGTAAAAAGTTCAGGGTAAAAATTGTTCTCTTTGAAGAGACCTACAGGAGAGTCCCTTTCCATTTTGGATAATTGTAACCGTTTTTTGAGTACCAACAAAAATGTGTACTTTTTCTGAAAAAACGGTTTAAAATATGGAAGAATGAAAAAGGAACTTCTTGTAGATTTTTGTAGGTTTTTTGTAGGTTTCTTCAAGAAAAACAATTCTTACTCCAAACTTTTTCCCGTATCTAGCATATTTTTCGAAAAAAACATAAATTTTTTATTTTCAGGAAATTAGCCGCTTTTTTTGGATTATTTATTTTTTCAAATTTTTTCCCGGATTTGGAGAATTTAGGAAGTCCTTAACAATAATAAAAAAAGTCAATTATCTATATTACAAGAAAAAGTTTTAGTCAAAATTGTTTCCCTGGAGAAGTCCTACAAAAAGATTCTTCTATAATTTTCGACATTTTAAACCGCTTTTTGAGTACATTTTTTGAGTAAGAATACACATTTTCTATAGTACTCAAAAAAAGGTTGAAAATGTCGAAAAATGGAAGGACTTTTTGTAAGTCTGTTTGAGAAAAACAATTCTTATTTCGAACTTTTTCCCTTATCTGGCACACTTTTTGATAAAAACCAAAATTTTTGATTTTTAGGAAGATAGCTGCCATTTTGTTGATTTTTAGTTTTTTTTTTTTAATTTTCCCGGAACTGGAAAATTCAGAGAGCCCTACACAACAGTGGATTAGTAAAAGGTTCTTACCTTCATCATTTTGAAAAGTACCGGCTTTTCCTTTTTTTATTATTGTGAAGGGTTCCCTAAATTTTCCAAATCAAAGAAAATTTTTTTAAAAACTGAAAAATTAAACAAATGGCGGCTATTTTTCTAAATATCGGAAATTTTGGTTTTTATCGAAAAATGTGCGAGATACGGGAAACAGCTCAAGGTCAAAATTGTTTCCTTGACAACAACTATGAAAAGTTCCTTTTCCAATTTTCGATATTTTGAGTCAAAATACAAAAAATTGACTTTTTCTCCTCTATAATTGTGGAGGATTTCCTAAGTTCTACAAATTCAGAAAAAGATTGGAAAAAAAAAAATTAACAGAATTGCGGCTATTTTTCTGAAAATCAAATATTTGAATTTTTTTTCGAAGAATATGGTAGATACGGAAAAAAGTTTCAAGTAAAAATGTTTTTCCTTGAAAAAACCTACAGAAAGTTTTCATTTTATTTTTCGATATTTTGCACCATTTTTTGAGTACGTGTTTTGAGTGAAAATACAATTTTGTATGGTACCAAAAAAACGGTTGAAAATATCGAAAAATGGAAAAAAAACTTTTTGTAGGTCACTTCAAGGAAACAATTTTTATTTGAGCTTTTTTCCGTCTCTCGCACATTTTTCAATGAAAACCCAAAATTTCGATTTTTAGAAAAATAGCCGCCATTTTCCTAATTTTTTAGTTTTTCCAAAATTTCTTCTGGATTTGGAAAATTTAGGGAACCCCCCACAATCATAAAAAAGTTAATCATCTTTTTTTTTAAAAAAAAAACTTTCAACAAATTTTTGTCACCCTTTCCTATAAATTATTTTAGGTCAATAAGAACACACATTATACCAAGTTTCATGCCTTCTTAACAAATTGAGCCTTTTTTGAATAATTTGCGTTGTACCGCACCGACTATAAGTCAGAAGAAATATTCAATTGAAAAAGTTAGTAAAACATTTCCTATCACACACTTTTGAATTTGGCACACTTCAAAATCGAAACGAACCGAATCAAATCGGAAAAAAGGTTAGGTCAAGATGAAAATGAAGGAATTCAAATTGACTTGAAACAGAAATGAAATGCTATAGGATCCGACTAATCACCTTTACTCGAGAAATTTTAAAAATAGAATTAAAAATATAATAAATGCACTTTACTATTTTCACACTTACATGATATCTGAATGGAGTAACTGAGACAAATAGTGAAAGAGATAAGAATGGAAACGCAACTGTTGTTATTTTCCCTGACTTCTTCGTGAAGGCCAATCAGTGCTGATGAATTGAATTTTCGGTGTAACAATTGCCAGTGTTGCCACTGAGGAGAGCGACGAAATACTAAGCATATTCATTGAGCTTTGTAAATAAGGGAATATAACAATCGAGATTTCTCTGATCTTGACAGAGATCACGAGGTCTTGCGAAACGTGTACCATACCGGATCCATTGCACAGTTTTGATCTTTCTGTGGCAAGTCAAGTGGTAAGCGGTTTACGCACAAGGGAATATATAGGTAAAATAAACGCACACTCGTTTCCATTCAATAAATCTTTCAAAGCGAGGTAGACAACAAAGTAGGAATCTGCACTTAATTATAAACTTGAAGCATGGTCGAGCACGTGGTCCAGGTGATCCCAGTTCAAACCCGGCCACGGTCAAACATTGACCTTGAATCTATAGGTAGGATGTAAAATTAATTAGGCGCGGTTTTCAATAAAAAGTGATGACATTGAAATTTTAAGGGTAATTCGGCTGGGAACGTTTATGAATTACGGAAGAATTTTAGAGAAAACAAAGTGCAATTCTAACATAAACTAGGTGACTGCGCCCCTTGCGCGTGCGCTAACCCCCGTTCATGTAAATAAACATACACTGTTAAAAAATTCTGTCGGAAATTTACATTAAATGTATTGGAAGTTTATTTCCGAGATGCAAGGTAATGTTCTAGTACATGATATTGTAGCTTTTAAATGCTTGTATTGTAATATTGCCACACATGCATTGTGATATTACCATTCATGCAATGTAATTTTGCTGAAAAAAGTTCTTAAAAAAATCGAAATTCGCAGGCACGGTGAATCGAACTCTAACTGCTAGGTTCTTAGTTGAGTACGTTACTTTTTTTTTTTGGGAAAATGTTTATTATAACGCTATGATACATCTGGCTCACATCATCCGCTTAAACATTTCTAAACCGCTGACTCTTATTATTAACTTATCTATGTATCCTACTCGAGGCTCTCGTAGATCTATCTATTATTATTATCTAACGATTTTCTCTATACTATATTGCTAATTTATTTCAGTAAAAAAATTAGATCGACTCACAATATTTCTCTTATAGAAACCTACCGCTTTGGTAACAAAACTATTATCATCTCTCTCGACAATGTGTCTCTTAGTTTTTTGATTACTCTGTCTACCTAACGTTATTTTTCTCCTTTTTTCTCTTTGATACATAGGTATTTTGTGTACCTGTATCTTGGCTTTTCGCGTTCCATAAGGCAACGACCCCGGTAAATATCATTTATTTGGGCCCTACAATATTGGCCATCTAGCCACCAATACTTTTCAGCATCCTTTCTGTGATTATCCTTTTCGTCTTGTTTCGGCAGAGATATTGAGAAGCACAGTGGAACATTTGTATTATTACAGTCTATATCTGGTTTGTCATCTTTTTTTTTTTGTTGTTGAAAGTATGTCTTTTGAGATGGTATATCTTAGGAACATTATTTATATCTTGAATTAGTTCTAAACAGTCTATGTATGGAAAAGCTTCATGCGAGATTCTACCTGTCTTTCTTGTAACTTGGAAATAAACATTGTTATGATAGTATTGACTAAGTATCAAACTATTAATGTGGATTTTCGACGCTGAAACTATGTGGTTTCTTATTAACTTGATTATAAAATTGTCTATTCTAGAAATATTTGTTTTGTCGTACAGTTCTTTATTGTAGTAAGATCTCGTGTATTGAGAATGCGGTGTTTTATACATTTCTGTACATGCTCTTAAACAATTTCTTTCGAATGATCTTAATCTTTCCATGGTGTTAGGACAGGCACTGAACCAGATCGGTCAACCATGCGTTAAAATCGGTCTTATTAGGAGTAAGTAACAAATTTTTTTTACTTTGATGATTAAGTGTTTCGAATGGAAACATCTGTGAACTGAAATACGCTGCTTTTCCTTTTTTAATCCTAATCTTTACGTATTCGTTATATCTTAATTTTTCGTCCGTGTTTATTCCAAGATATTTGACTTTTTTGGTGTGAGAAATAGCCTCCGCGTTTTCGGCTAGCGATATTCAAAAGTCCCTCCATCTTTTACAGAAATGTTTCTGCACTTGATTAGTGTTAGGCTTGAATAGTATAGTTTCGCACTTGACTAGCAGGGCAAAATTTGTTATCTTACTAAAATAGAGTGTCACTCATCCCCAGGGTTGCCAGTATTGACGACTTGTAGCCAAATTGGTGAATTTTCGACGGCAATGGCGACCTTTTTTTCTATTGGGCGACTGGCGAGTTTTTTGGCGACTTTTCGTTATATTCATGGCGACTTTTGGCGACACGAGAAACATATATGTTTTCGTAGACATTAGAGATTTTATATGATTCAAAATTTTGCTTCATTATTCTGAGATTTTCCTAGTAGTTAAAAATTCAATATGGCAGTCGTCGGGTCGATGTTCTGATTGTTTGAAAAATCGAGAGTGCGCGATTTATGATATTTTTCGATGCACCTTATTCATTAATCGTCGACGAATCTACAGACATTTCAGTGACCAAGTTTTTATGCGTTTGTGTAAAATATTGTATGTAATCTAAAAATCAAGTAACTACGTCACTTTTGAGAATGATAACAATTAAAAGTACCACAGCCTTGTCATTATATGATTACGAGGTGTGACAATTAAGTAATGAGACTGATTATACAAAAACCATATATTTGAAAATTATTGTACAACTCTTCCA